>JALLAR010001735.1:0-19024 GCA_036939335.1 Conticribra guillardii
ATCTTTGACAACAGCAACATATCCAGCCATCAAGGTTGCTACTTTCAACCATACCGTATTTTATTGAAAGAAACGACGCACACTTTGCAACCGATCAATAATGGGACCTTCAAAGGCTGCGAAAGCGGCAGAAAAATTTGCTCAACAAGCTTACCTCCAAGCCAATATGCCACAAGAACACTTCAAGAAGAAGAAGAAAGAATCATCATCAGGATACTGGACCAACAATGAAAAACGACTCTTCCTCTATGGACTTAAACAGCGTGGTAGAAATGTGACGAAAATTGCTTCTTGTCTAATAAAAAGAACTCTTTCTCAGGTGAAAAAACATTTACATCGTAATTTTCCAGAGAATGGGTACAATAGCAAGAACAAATCATCAAATAATAATGAAAACAACGATCCTAATTTAAGAGTAAATCTGGCTCATGGGAAGATGAGAGGACAGTGTTATCATTCAGATTGTAATAGTCTGACTTATCTTGATGGTTTATGCGGCATACACAGCACGTTTTGCTCTACATACTATTGACTGTCATAATAAGGTCAAAGTTCACATCAATGGCAAATGCAAAGAACAAAGTGTAATCATGATGGCTGCAACAATTATGCATGTTCAATGGGACTGTGCGCGAAGCATGGTCTGAGGTGTGTTCATGATGAGTGCGAAACTAACCAAAACCAAGTTTCGATGGGACTGTGCGTGAAGCATTATAAATGCTCCAACAAAATTCCTGAACGAGCTATTAAATGGTATTGAACCTGATGCACTACAAAGGAAACCTTGCTGCAAAAAAATCAGCACCAAAAAAGAAGACACACCGCAAATCCAAATCAACATCAAAGTACTGCTGCAAAATCAATCGTTTTAGAAGACTAATTCCAACAATGACAAAACTTGAAACACTTGAAAGTTGGCAACCATTGTCCAGGCGGGCAGTGAGGTAGAAAAAAAGAATGGGTGCTCAGGTCCAAGTCCAACAATCTTGGTGTAAAAGACATTGATTTACACAGATTTTTCTTCGAGAAGTTGCCGGGCTCGACAGATGAAGAAGAAAAAAATTCGAAGCATTAGCCACCAAAGTGCGAAACGATGTCAGAATATTCCTCGATACATCAAAAGATCACAGTGGTGAGATCAAAGAAGACAAGGAATCAATTCTGAACTCACTGTTCAAGGCACTCAATTCTACTAGAAAAGATAGATAACTTGGCGCAGAAGTTCCAGACCTTTCATGCACTCATAGTCAAAGTGGGTTAAGGTACGAGTCTTGAATTACAATGGGCGATGACCAGACACGTGAATCGTATAAGGTGCGTTTAGTAGTAGAGAAGGGTGAAGAATCACTTGCAAGGGGGTTGAGTTTGAGTGCTGTCAAAAATGGATGTTCTCGTAATTTTGAGAGTTTTAAGGCCAAGATGAGTAGCTGTCAAGTATGCTTACTGTATCAACTGGAAGAGGTTGGTGCATATGATGTCACTTTGTATTACAATTGAGAGCAAGGATACCATTTCAACCATAGCAAGCATAGAGTGACAGGCGAGCATTTCACATTACCTGAATCGGAACATGATTGGAATGAATTTCAAAACTCCCATCCACCAGAGAATATCACAACCTGGTCTACAGCTGATGATTGCAGGCCATATGATTTCTGCATCTGCATGCCATGTCACACTGAGAACAATGAACAATCCAGATATTGTTGCATCACCCACTGAATCTTTGACTTCTTGTCCTCCCACACTCACGAGGAGATCAAAACGTGATGCTGTTGTTATGTCTTCCTCTGAATCTACTGACGAATCAATGGAACCAACCTCTACTAAAAAGGCAAAGACGGAAAAAAGTTATCTTTATGTACACAACCTTGCCTTTAGCTTTAGCAAAAAGCAAGTGGCTGTGCTTGCATTGGCTGATGCTGCATGCGGAACGAAATTGCATGAACCACTCACCAAATCTGCTAAAATTGGGTTCACCGATCGCAATATCAATGACAGATTATCAGCATATAAAACTTCATCATCTATCCCCCAGCATCAAAAAATCCTGACAATAAATACTGCAGATGCACATCAGTAGGAGCAAGAGGTACTTGATCGAGAGCGGAAGTCAAGGAATGCATTGCGAAACACAAATATCCGTCCATGGGTACGTGTTGTATGCCGCCAACAAATCAACAATGGCGTCAACAACTACAATAGTAGATAGAGGTAGATAGCAGCAGCAACAGCCTGGATGAAAACGATTCCACTTTACCTTATTCAACACTGAATTCAGCCGCATTCTCAGGAGGTAGATCATGACCAGTAGCTAGGAGGTAAATAACCTTTACGATTGTACCGTGAAACGCGTTTTAAGCGCGCTAAATCGGCGAGATGCGAGATCTTTTGGATTTTGTCAGGGAAGATCCCAAACGGCCTGTAGACGTTCACGTAGGATTCAGTACTAAATCTTACATATTTGGGATCTTCCTGACAAGCTGACATCACGTCACAAGTCAAGCTGGAGCCAAACGCCATCATTCACACTCCAATTCAATTCCTTTGCCTGGCGATGTGAGTCGTCGGATTTCAATCCCATGCCATCAACTATAATCATGAGCCCTAAAGATCAAAATGTAACGGGTTCGGCCCTTACTGTGGCATACTTTTCTGCCATCGCTTTAATTTGCATTTACAGCGAAAAACTGAAAAAGAAGAGACGGCATACCTTGGGGTCCACCGGCACCATTGACGGCCCTGAAATTATTAGTGCACGAGGAGAGGCATTGTTAACGCCAGCTATTCCATACATTATGGATTACTTGAAGTGCCTGCAGGTAAGTGGCTCAACTTATGAATTCGATGACAACAGTGTTTACCACTCCTCTTGAAGCTGACGCTCAGCCTCTCCACCAACCCAAAAGGATCAATGTGATCCATACTCCAACCCACAGGGATATATCCCATTATGCATGTCTGAAAACAAATTGATCATTGAATCCTTCGCATCTCGCCTCATGGATGTCAACACAGCAGCCCGTGCCTTTTCAGATAGCATGGTGTATTGCTACAACAATTTCTTGGGCCTCCCTGCACCACGGGAAGCACTGGCTTATTTTTTGACAAAGCACTTTTTATTCCCAGAGGAAAGAGATATGAGTTTTGACGAAGCATTGAGTTGGATACGTCCGGAGTTTGTTGCGTTGGGTTCGGGTGCTGCGTCGTTATTGAACCACTTGGCTTTGTCATTAGCGGAAGAGGGTGATGCGGTGTTGATCCCTGCTCCTTATTATGCAGCGTTTGATTGCGATTTGAAGGTAAGACCATTTCGTATTCATACGTGGCCTTCGTTCAATTAACATTTGGGACTAACTAAGTGCGTCCAAATGCTGAAAAGTTACTAGCAGGGTGCATAGCTGTTCCTGTACACTCAGCAAATCCAGCAGTGGGTCCAACCGCAGAAGAATTAGAGAGTGCAGCTACATCGGCTGAATCTAGAGGGCTGCGAGTAAGATTGCTCCTCATTACCAATCCTAACAATCCACTTGGGACGATATATCGGCCCGATTCGGTAAAATCAATGATTGAATGGGCACGGACACGAAAAATGCATACAATCGTGGATGAAATTTATGCTTTAACGAAACATGAGGTCAGTGTCTTTCCTATTAAAGCAATGAATGCTGATGTATTACCCGTGCACCTTTCAACTCACAATATCCACGAATAATATCGATCAATCTAACAAATATAATGTCGCAAAAGGAAACAAGCCATGGGTTCGAGTCAGTGTTGCGTATTTTAGGGAATGACTTGGGCAATGATGTCCATCATATCTGGGCACTTAGTAAAGATTTTGGTTCGAGCGGATTTAGAATCGGCACTCTCTACACACAAAACACTCGTCTCCTATCATCGGTTGCCAATCTAAACATATTTTCTTGTGTTTCGCATCCTATGCAAATGGTTGTGTCGGAAATCCTTCTCGACGATAATTTTGTGTATCCATTTCTTCATCACTCACGCGTGAAAATACGTTACAGTTATGAATTATGCACCAGGAGGCTTGATGAGATGGTCATTCCTTATGTTCCTGCCAAAGCTGGGATATTTGTCTACGCGGATTTTTCTTCCTTGTTGCCTGAGCAAACTCCGGAGGGGGAAGCACGTTTTGCTTCATTATTGCTTGACGCAGCTCGCATTATCATGACCCCTGGTCAAGCCATGGTAAGTTTCGACAGTATGGTTCGTTTATTTGCATTGACTGGTTTCTTCACGTGCGCTTTATTTCGGAGCCTACTCTTTCACCGAGAGAGTTGCCATTTTTTGCCTAAAGTTTGTTTTTTAATCAAGAATGTGCATACTTTGCTAATTATATTATCTTCCTCCTTCCTTTCCCGCACTTTGATGTTGATTTGCAATTCTACAGCATGATCAAAAGCCTGGGATGTTCCGAATTTGTTACTGTTTTGTGACTCCTGAGGTATTGGAGATTGCTATGGGAAGATTAGACAGGATCGTTGGTAAGATACGGCGTTGGCATTGGGACAATCTGAGTGCAGACTCTTTGAATGACATCATAGAATAAATCAGAAAGTTAGACACCGATCGCAATCATTCAACATCTGTAACATTATTTTATCTAAAACCTGCTTACAACAACACCTTACTGCGCCGTGTATGTACTTTCAAGTCATCGTAAGCATATGCTACTTTTATTTCAGGTAATTAAACCTGATAACCTATTTCATCCCATGCTAACCTCTCTGCCTTGCTGGAAACGATCTTTAAAGGGATATTGCTCTCCTCTGATATTACTTTACACTGATCAAACTCCGCCTTCACTGAAACTACTTCCCCATCTTTCAAAGAGCTAATCTTTACATCTACCTTACCATCCCTCACATTGTCCAAGTATGGTAGCTGTACCTCTACAAACCTACGCTTTAATGCCGCTCGAATTATATTGCGATGGATCCGAATCCCCAGTGTGGTTGTGTGTCTAAACATGATCCCCAAAAGACGATTTTCTTCTGAATCGTTGTCGCTTAATGCATCTGAGCTTGTTACATTGGTATTTGTTTTACTAGATGCACCAGAACGACAAATGCAGTGAAGGGCATTAGCAGGACGTCCTTTTTTCATTACAATGGGGTGAACCCAAGCATCTATTGCACCATTTTTTAGGAGTAGATCGATGGCATGTGCCAATAGTTCTGGTGTTGCATCATCGATATTGACTTCTAAATGAGTGAGTGTGTGAATGTCCCATAGTTGTAGATTTGGTTCAACACTTGCGTTACGTTGGTTTACGATAGTTTTATTGCCATCACTAGTGGGGGTCGATCGATCGTGTTCTTTAAGCTGGTGGGGAAAAGAAAAAATGGTTGGAATCATAATGTTAGGGGTTAAATGCTAACAAAGTGAGAGCGATTTTCAAAGAAACTTGAACCACCCTTACCACATCAGAAGTGTAAAACAAATCATTGCTCTTACCCTCTAGAGAACGTCCATCTTTCTGTGACTTGTCCTCGGATTTCTTTTGCGCCTCTCCACTATCCACCTTATCTGACGATGCACTGGGTTCGTTTGTAGCATCATGGTATTTTTGTTGGTCTAATCCATCGCCCAAAATCAGCCTCAAGACATTGGGATGACGTTCAAAATCTTTGCTTCCCGCACCCAACCCGACTGCTCGTGGAGTCCAGCATGGAGGTCGCCCAGTCAACTCTTTAGGCTGCCAATAGGATCCAACAGTATCACCACTTGCATTTTCACCAGTCTTTTTACTTTCTTGATTGTTCACACCCGTGAGAACTCTCAACAGAGCTGCTGCCGTAGGAGTCACCAATTCTCCAGTTACTCCCATGGGACCAGGACATGTGGCCATTCCAATCATTAAACGCATCGTCGCCGGAGCTGGTACAGGAAGAAGTCCATGATCCGTCCACACGGTACCTTCTCCCAATGGAAGGCGGGAACAGGAGACTGCCAATTTTTTGCCATTCGCCTCGTCGCCATTATTGCCGTCGCCCAAATCCACACCCAGATAATACAGACCCAGCAATGTACCCACCGTATCCACAATGGAATCCACCGCCCCCACCTCATGAAAATGAACGTGATCAATCGATTCTGCTCCATGCGTATGCATTTCGGCATGTGCCAGGGCGGTGAATGCTTCCACGGCGAGCGAAGCTATGTGACGCGGGATGTGGGATGGAGGTGCTGTTTGTAGCATTTGGGTTATTTGGGGCAGGTTTCGCAAATTGGAATGGGAATGGTGGTCGTGATTGCCACTGTGAGAGTGGTCATGGTCATGATTATGAGAATGATTGTGGCCGTGGCTATGATTGTGTTTGTGTTCATGTCCATGGTTATGTGCATGATCATGAGGAAGCGGATCTTCTTTTAATCCTTCTTGCTGTTTCAAATCATCAGGACTCTTTTTGACATTGTTTGGCTGAGATACCTCGTGATCCTTTTCGGATGAATCATGAGAGTGGGAATGAGAATGTGAATTGTCGGATTTGGGTTTTTCGGCAATAATATCATTATGGTCGTGATTGTGCTGGTGCGCATGTTCGTGTTTGTGTTCATGACTATGCCCATCGGGAACATTGCCTACATGTTCCTCATCATCAACGATATTTGCACCAGGAACAGGAGCCGCTTCATGATTGTAAACACTCTTCACGTCCACTTTTCTCGCCGCAATCCGCCCCATACCTCTCCACACACGTGCCATTGACAATTCAAACTCTCCTTTCAATTCTGGCAATCCCTCTTCTAAATCATGTACTATTTGAGAGAGTAATTTCTCAGAATTCTTTGTGTTTGCATCGTTGATGGAGTTGTTGCCATTGCTGTTCGATGAAAGTTGCAATGAATTGGCGGGAAGTGAATCGGCAGCATCGAGACATGCGGCGAGCATCATATCGCCGGCGGCGCCGCTGAAACAATCAAAGTGGGCATGATACTTCGGGCTACGCTTTGTCGTGGTTTGTTGCGGTTGAGATGACCGAGCGCATAAATCTGTCATGAGGGATGACGCCATTGTGTATTGCTGTGTACTAAAAATGCGCTGCTGATGCCCCGTTGTTTTTGCGGAAATGGAAACTAGAAACACAAACAACTAGATATTCGCTGGGCGGCATCCTCGGCATCATATCTACTATCATGCTACTAGACTATCAGGCGAGCACGTCATTGTGGAAGTTCTTCGAGGTTCTTTATGTAGGAAGATAGTATGTAGACGGAGACGACCCAAGAGTTGTTCACTGAATCTTCCACGTGTAATCGTACTGTAAAAATGTGTCTGCCTGTCGCCGAAAGAAGACACAATACACAATGACTCCCTTGACATAAAAACATCACGCCGACATGAGAAATGATGACAAAAAAAGAAAACACAAAACATCACAAAAAATCATCGGGAGAGAACAATAGCCGATAGCGACGCGACGTGCTCCTGTGAATAAGTGGACGCTCATGATGAGATCAACGGATTGTGGTCAACGACAACTGTAAAAATAATCCACTTCGTAACTTGTATCTTCAAAAAAAAATGTCAGACAATGAAATCCAGCTACGCACAGAGAGCTCACCTCTGCTAAAAACTTTGCCTGATCAAGAAATCGGTGGCAACCACAAGGACATTGAAAATATTGTACGAGATGATCGAAGTTGTACTAATATTGCGAAGGAACATAGCCTCGTGGGGGACGCCGTAGATACATTCCAGCTTGCCATGCCTATTTTTATTTCACGCGTATCGTTTGTCGGGGTGAGTTCAGTTTGTTCGTCCAGTACTTTGTCATTTGGTCAAGTTAATCTTGTTTCTGCGAATGAATCGTTCGATGAACGAAGGTGCTAATGATACGTAACCATTATTTTGTCAGATGAAAACCACCGATACCGCCCTACTAGGTCATGTAAGCGGTCAAGCCCTCTCGGCCTCCGCTCTCTCTGATCTGTGGACAATGTGCACCGGTGTTTTGATCCAAGGACGAATATTAGGCATACTCGTTGGCCAATCCATTGGGGCGAACAATTACAATCTCGCTTTGGTATATCTTCGCATATCTTATTTAATTCTGGGATCAATTTCAATACTGGTCATGATTTCATATCTATATACAGAAAAAATATGGATGAAATTGGGTCAAAATGTAGATATTGCAAAAGATGCTGGATATTATTCATTCGTATTCATTTTTTCATTACCGGCACAGTTGGGATGGAATCAACTTTCTCAATTCTTTTCTGCTCAAAGAATAATGAACCCCGAGGTCGTGGCATCGGTTATTGGTTTGGTGTGCAATCTCATTGTAGGGTTGGTAGTGGTTATGGGTATTCCTTTTAAGGGTTTTGATGGGTGGGGATTCGCGGCATGTCCGGTGGTGACGGTGGTGATTGTTTGGTGTCAATTTATAATTTTGTGGGGATATTTTCGTTGGTTTCGGAGGAATGACCCTTTGTGGATTGTGCGGTATGGTGAATCATCTCAGTCATTGTGGTCTTCGTTGACAGAAGGTATCAACATGGAACGAATACGCAAATTTTCAGAGCTTTACTTCCCGGCTGCATTGGCTTTGGCTAGCGATTTTTGGAGAATGGGTGTTATTGGAGCAGTGGCTGCTACTCTGGGGGAAATAGAGGTCGGCCTCTTCAACGCTTCCTATCGTGTGCTGTGGATCACATTGATTTTTGTGGGTGCCTTGTCTGGGGCAACTGGTATTAAAATAGGATTACGTCTAGGGAATGGGGATGCCAAGGGCGCAAGACAGGCGGGTGTGGTCGGCATCTTTCTTGCATTTGTGTGTCTTTTGTTCTTGTCGGTTATTGTATACTTCAATACACGAACATTTGGAAGAATATTTACAAACGATGAGGGATACCTTGATTTGTTTGAGGAATGTCGTTTGCCATTCACTTGCACGCTCTTCTTCATGAATCTGGCGGTCGGCATTGAGACGATACCACTAAGCATGGGGCGCGCTAGTGGAGTATTTTATGCAGGCTTTGTTGCGAGTTGGTTTGGTGAGTTTTTATCTCAACTTTTGACTTAAAAGTTATTTGGGACATTGGTTTATCTGACACGTCTTTCGTCTTTATCTTTTTAACCATTGGTATTTTGCGCGTGTGTAGGTCAAGTGCCTGGAGTGATCATTTTAACGCGTTTCTGGAGAAATGATTTGTATGCTTTGTATACCGGTGTTGCATTAGGTAAGTTGTGTCATCAGTAAATGCTATTTTGCGGAGTTAGAACAGAAATCTTGAGTTTACTTACTTGTTCACAAATGATGGAACTTTATTGTGAATATACATAGGATATTGTCTCCTTGTCTTTATTTTTGGCACGCTTGTATATTATAGTGATTGGCAGAAATATGCTGATATTGCCAGGGAAAGGGCAGAAGTTAAGTGATAAGTGATAATCCCTCACATAAGTAATACATGTACTGGGCGAGTATTTCAACGGAATGAAGAGGTGATTATAATAAGTATAGACTGTTTTGTGGTGCAGAAAAAACAATTGATTATTGATTGGGTGTGGACAGCGTTGTGAAATGAAATTTTGAACACCAGCTTCCGCCTGATATGACGCATTTATCCCTGCTTTCGCAACGAAGCTTTGCTTCGTAATTCGTTCAAAGAACTAAAACAATATGGACAATGCCATATTATTTGACGCCTTTTAATCAATGCCCGTAATCTAGCGCCTTGAATTGGCCTTTGACGATGACGCCTTCATTACCGACTGATAGATGGATTTTACTTGATCATAACCGGGTTCTGCCCTTGACGACTCAATTTTGAGGAATGTCCCCCATTCTTCTTGCCATCGTGTCGTTGCCCATCCTTTCCAGCTATCGTCCAAATTATCTGTCTTCTTAGTCCACCAATTGTGTCTGTGTGGTTTTTGACTGTCGCCGCGGGTGGTGTTGCCATACGAAACATCAAAAATATCTTCCACATATGGAAATCCGCCTTGTTCCTGATTTCTTACTATATGCATGTATGCCAAACCCAAATTCTTCTTCATCGAGGGAGAGGGATTCGAGTAAGCTTCGTCCCATGACGAGGCAAGCTCAAGCCATGCAGCGGATTCTACGAGTGATGGTAACATTCGATGTTGAGTGGAATCTGAACTATCCCGAATGGCCATGTCTAGCAAATATGTGGATCTAGAAACCATGTGGTCGAAGAATTCCCGACGAATTGTCCACTCCCAAGTCGAAGGTGGATATTTTTCTTCGGTTGGTAGATTAGAAGATAAATACTTCGAAACAATTCTCCAAGCTTGCTGGCTTTTCAAACGGTAGTGCTCAGCAGAGATTGATGCATTGCCTGATTCTGTGCTTAGTGTGCGTTTTTCTATCCTTCTTACAAGCCCGTGAGGCGTTTCTTCGTACTTTTCGTTGTATTGTGTGTCATCGAAGTTTAATTTGCCACCAAGGAAAATGTTGCCTCCAAAAGATTTGATATTTTTATCAAGAAGCTCAGAAAATGTAAACCCACCATTCAGCCAAGGTAGTGTGTTGCCTTTGGTGTAGTGGGAGCCAGGAAAATCAACTTCTGGATATAGGGATTGCTTCGAATCCCTATGAAAAGTCGTTAAACAAGCAAAAGATTAAATGACCACTTGGCTGAGATGCATTGGAATTTGTTGTTTAATTTGTTGGTGAATATGGTCGGTCACTCACCACCATGGATAGCTCATCATGCTCAAGTTAATACTTGTAATATCATCTCTCACTCCTTCGCACTCTTGGATATATCGAATACTTGTCCACTGTTGGTCATAATTTATAAACAGTATTGAATTATATGGAAGGATTTCTAAAATTGACATTGCATAATTGTGGAAATGCAGACTTTCGCTCTGATCGTTTGCAAAAATATTTTGGTGGTAAGATGCAATCGGAAGGAAGAGGGCCGCAACAACAAAGACACTCGCCATTGCTAAGGAAGTCTCTGATACAATTACAATGGAGTTGTGCAATCCCACTCCAATCAAAATGAAGCATAAAATATTTGGGTGCATCCAAAACCTCTGTGATGACAGGTCACATAAACGCAGAACAAATAACAGGATTAGTACAACCTTCTAAAAAGTAAATGAGATTCGTTGCGAGAAAATAAAGTCACCTGGTGTATTCCGTAAAGAAGTGGGTTTGATAATGGAAGGTTGGAAAGAGAATGGAATACCGCAAGGTAAAATACGAGAGCGAATGAGATGATCCTTTCAGTAGCACCCCAGCGCTTTATTTTGAATGGGAATAGTTCTTTGCCGCGTGCTACTTCCTTTTTCGTCCTTCTCGTCTTGGTTGGCACGCTATTCTGACGCGTTTGGCTTGAACCGTCCATTCTGTTTAGGCATACGCCGACAAAGCCAACCAGAAGATATCCAACGAGGACCGGGTGGGGTAATTGATAAAATAGTAGATCCTTTGCCCAGCTAAGAGTTCTCTCTGGCATTCCTTCAGACCCTGTATTCTCGCCACTGTATAGACGAAGAGTCCCGTAATCACGTCTAAGCAAGTGGTGGATGAAGCCTGATAAAGTTGTAACGTTACCCCATGATCCTGCATACACATACAAAATAGGGGTGGCGGCTTTTTGGTGAGACGTGGTCGATAGAAGAAATTGTTCTTTGCTATAATTACTATAATTACCTGCGTGTGGGTAATGAAATGCCAGTAGTGGAAGTGTTATGTAGATACTGAATCCAGCAATGAAAGAAATCGATGACATCACCAGTAGTTTTGACTTTTTCAGCATTGATGAAGTGTAAACGACACATGCAACAACAGGTATGATTAGCAGAATGGATGTGTGTTGATTGGTAAGCGCAAGCCCGCACAAAAAGGCCCCAGCAACAATAGTGCGTGTTGAATTTGGCTGAAAGAAGAATCTTGTCAGGACATTGACTATTGAAGAAACCAAGAGGTTTTGTAGCGCAAACACTTCAGCTGATATATTGTATTGCCACATGAGCGGAGAAAATGAACACATTAGACTGACTGACATTGCAGCTGAGCATCTTGAGAAGAGTGATATATCGAATCTACTTTCGTCGTCTTTCTTTTTCTCTTGCGGTTTTTGAATATTGTCCTTCTTTTGGGCACTGCCGTCATCAGTAAGTTGAAAAATTGTCAATGAAATCAATCCTGAAGCAATCGATCCAAATACACCTGTCAAAATAGAAAGTTTTTCAATTATCTGAAAGTATAAGTAAAATAAAATAAAAAGAGAATGGTGGGCTTGCACCAAAAATCATTATAATTACTTACAGGAGGTAACATTCACCAAATATGCAGGTGTGTATTTATCGCCCCACAGTCGCTTGCCAATATTCGTGACGAAATACACAATGATGGTATACAATGGATACCCAGGCGGATGAGCGGTTCCTAGCGTGCAACCTTCAGCGACGAGTTCTCCAGAATCTCCGCCGGCGATGGAATTGGACGTTGTTTGTATGTAGACTGCCAGTGAGATTGCTGCTGGAATGATGAAGATGGATACAGTCAACATCATTGGTAAATCCAATCCGAGCGTCATTGTTAAGAGGATCAATTGAGGATGCCGGAAGATGGAACTCCGATACGGCGATGCTCAACTTGATGAATAGAATACGTGACGATTGACGATAGAACGCGATTTCTTGCTTTTCTTTGAACGCTGACCTTCGGCTTGACACTGCCAATCAAACAGATATCTGGGTCTGCACCGATTGTGGCGTTGGGAATGGAGTATTCAGTTGATAATGCTTTCAACGAATACTAACCTATTGAATGAGAATGATTTATTTGAAACTGAAATGAAAATGTCGCCGACGGCGAGGTAAATAGAATTGATATGTTGTCAACGCCGAACCGACGAAAGTGACGGACGATGGACAGACAGGCGCTGACGGCCGGACGAGATCTTGACAAAGATCCAATCCGCCTAAACCCTTGCTTCACACTAGTACTACTATCGTACGATACTTCACACTTCTCTCATAAGTCCAATCGCCCGCCCCCGCCCCGCTCATCTCATCTGTCTGCATGTCTACTACCGTGATGGCGAAACGTCTAGATTCTCACGACGACGTATATGATCGTCAGATCCGACTATGGGGCGCAGACGCCCAAAAACGCATGTGCAACGCCCGCGTCCTCTACATCCGTCTTTCGGGCGTGACGTGTGAGATCATGAAGAATCTCGTACTTGCAGGCGTCGCGGCCGTTGTGTGCGATGATCGACCTTATCCTGGGGCAGTGCGGGAGATGCCATGCTCATTTTTTTGTGCGGAGGAAATGGAGGCAATCATAGCGGGTGGAAATGATGGCGAAGCGACTGCGGAGCATGAAGGTGGGGAACCCAATGCGAAAAAGGCTAAGACGTTTCCAACAACTGTAGCATTTGCCATTGAACCTAAAATTGAAGAGCTGAATCCTCTGCTGGCTGGTAGAAATGGAATTGAAGAGCGGCCCATATCTTCTCTCCCCGATGAGTACTTTGCACAATTTGATGCCATTGTCGCGAGTCGTTTGACTGCTGCAGAGGCAACGCGCATTTCCTTGGCGCTTCAAAAGGTTGAAAAGCCGGAAGCAGGATCGAAAGAATCAAATAATGATGAAAGTGGAAATGGAGACGATGATAATAATGAGCAATCCCAGGGGACATTGTTCATTGTTACTGATACCTTTGGTTTCGATGGATGTGCTCATCTTGACTTTGGACGTCATCACGCGTATCGACGTGAATTGGGCAAGGACAAATTATCTGATGTGTTGACTATTCAGCCTTATGTTTCCATGAGTGATATGCTGAATGTTCCTCTTGCTGAAGTGAAGGGAAGGTGGGATAAGGTTGTGCCTCGCATTTTGATGTTGCAAAGATTGTTTATGGATTATTGGGAAAATGTTGGTAGCCACAGCAGTTTAGAGAGTAAAGACGACAAACAAAGACGCGACGATTTTGTAAAATTCGCAGAGAATTGGATTGCTGCAAAGGCCGTTTCAAAAGAATCATGTTTCAATGACGGTGATCAATTGGGATTCGAGCAATTGGCAGATATTGCACATCATCCTGAAATATCGCCCGTTAGTGCTGTTTTGGGGGGAGTACTAGGAAATGAAGTTATCAAGGCATTGACAGGTAAAGGAGAACCTGCCAATAATATCTTAATGTTCAGTGGGTTGGATGGTGGGTGCCGCAGTTTTTTATTGGGTAGTGATTGAATGAACATCTCTGGGACCCCATGAAGCATGAAGGACATATGTAGTCATTTGATCAGTTTGGTTGAGAGGAGAATAATTCTCCAAATTTCAATGTTGGCTTATATTATGATGCAAAGCGCATTCATATCATACTAATCATTTTTTACGGTACATAACTAGTAGGTTGTCAGAACCAATTTGCTTTTGATTTCTAATAAAAAAATCATCATGTTTTTTTATTATTTCAAAATAATTCATTTCTGAAAACTTGATGTTCCAAATCTCTGCATCCTCATGTGTTGTTTGTTCTCAAAAAAGATAAGACAAGCAGAACAATAATGAGATGAAAAGAGGAGGCCATAAAATCCAGATATTGTGCATGGCACAAGGTATATCATTGGGCCATAAAAATCCAAAACAGCTTATTTGCATTTGCCCCGGGACTTGTTTGGTATTCTTGGGACAAGACCCTTTTGTCCAGTCCATCTGCAGGCTAGGGATTGAGGGCAAATGGGACAAAGATGAGAACTCTACTAACTAGTTGCTAGTGGCTAGAAACTAAGTCTCCTTAATTAAGGAGAAAATTCTTAATTAAGACACGATTTGGCACATTCTATTTGTGCATTTTGCATCTAGTAAAAGTTGTTCCAATCCAAAAGTTAGGCACACCATGAGATAGCCCGTCTTTTCTAGTTTTGATTCCCACAAGCTTATATTACTCTCTCCATGCATGAAGGAGATAATGAATTTCCCTCTGAAGGCATGAGGATTTTTTTCAAAAATAATCAGCTGTCAAAAGTTTTTTTTCGATCATTCCGTCGTCGCTTCTATGTAGGATCAGTACATCAATCTTGGTTGCAATCAAAATTTCGAGATTATGTACCCAATGTTTGAGCCCCCATAACTTGTGCGCCACTTGCTTTCTGGTTTATTTTGACACGACCATTCGAAAGAGCGTCAAATTCTTCCTTGATATGGTGTCAAAGTCTCTAGGGTAAGATATGCTTTGAAAAAAGTTACAGGCCATCAAAGACAGACCTCAAAAACCTCACTTTTTCGTTGTGATAATGATCAAAACCGATCCACCACCACTGAGCTCTGCCAACCATGACACGACCCCTACACCTCAGGACCCAATACAATGCACAGGGATCACAGTACATGGGCTTGAGAAGCGTGTGTCGAGGTAGGCATAGCACTGGTGGCTTTTTTGCATCCATTTTTGGAGCAGCTATGGTTGTGTCGCCATCGACGTCGATGTGGACGTCGATGCTCTCGAGCCATGGAGGGGTCGACGAACTTGGACCTCCGCGCTTGCCATCTACACCAACATGACAATCAACTGAGCGCATATTCTGATGATGAGGGGGTGGTGTTTTTGGATTGGTTGCACGGTCCCTCGGCCTCGGTCTATTCGGAAAATAATCAGCCCATCCCATCTTTGTCAGCCATTGGTGCACAAAACATCTGTCGGCCCCTCCCGACTCTCCACTTTTGCTGATGATTTCAGCATCCTCCCTTCTTGTTCCCATCCTCTTAGAGCCTGTCTCTCTAACACCCCCCCTTCAAAAAATGTCTCTTTTCAGAAACCTCTTCTCCGGGTCTTGTTCTTGTGTTGCTACATATCTCCGGCACCCGCCGAAAACATTGAGTAATCCCTCCTCCAAACCACCAACAATAATGCTATCCTTCGTATTTCAAAACAAAACACAACCAAAAGGCAGGAAACACAACAATCAATTAGTTAAATCAACCAGGCAATGCATAATGCAACAATCAACAACAAATCAAAGAACAATAAATTGTGGCGGANGCATAATGCAACAATCAACAACAAATCAAAGAACAATAAATTGTGGCGGAGAAGTGTAATGCCGCCAATTGTTTTCCACTTCTTGAGATAGGGATAGGGATAGGGGGAAAGCCCAATATTAAATCAACGCAACAACATATATTGGATGCTCTCACTTTTGCCGCAATGGGATTTGATGGCCCATGGCATGCACAAGAGAATGCATGGTGGATTGTTGAGATTTTGAAATATGTCAGGAGATCAAGCTGATTTTTTGTTGTATTTGAACTTGCAGCAAAATGAGAATATGACACTACAATCAACAAATCTGAGTATGTGCAACATGCGCAAGATGAAATAGTTTAGTTTGGATGCAATAAGGTGCTGGTATTAAGCCCGGAAGGCGACAGGAGGTGATTTTCCATTGAAATCATCCCCACCCCGCCCTTTGTCCAACCTCATTGTCCAACATCCAAACCATGATCAAAAACTTAAATTAGGGAAATAGTATTAGTATCATTGTAATGTATTTATTAGAGTATTGTACTAGATCAAACAAAGGGTGAGGAATTTGATAATCATAGTCTAGAGCTCCTACTAATAACAGGTCACTGTGATTTTTGCCGCTTTTCCGAAATAAATCCCATGGTCGGCATCTCATCTGTGTAGATCGTAGATCGTAGTACATTTTCTACAGGGGTATATCGTAGATACCCAACCAAAAAAACTCTCCTTAATTAAGGATTTTCGGCCGCTCCTTAATAAAGGACCCCCTTATTTCTAGCCACTCTAGAGCAGGCAGCTACTAAATAATAGTAGTAGCAGGCAAATCACCCTCCATCCCTCCATCCATCCCCCACACTTTTTTTCTAATAATGACCTCGTCGACGTCTTCTCCATCGCCACCGCCTCTACCACCACCACCTGCCCCATCCCCACAGCAAAATGAACAACAACCAACCTTCATCCAGCAATGGATACAAACAAACGAACAGTCCCTCCAGTCGTCTTCCGACGCTCAAAAAGAAAAACAATTGTTTCTTGAAGAAGAGTTTTTGTTTCCTCTTCACATCCCACAATCGGCCATGTGCAAAGTAACTCCCATCATTTCTCTGTTTGAGAATCACGGTATTTCCAGTGATGTTGACAGTCAATTGCGAACAGCGATTGACGGTGGAAGTGGGGCATCAAATGGACACAATTTAACACATGCATCCATTGCTGCTAATAATAACCCACCAGCAGCACAGACCGAAAGGGCCGCCGCCCCGATGCATCGGACGACGCTGGACGATGCGCGTCAAATAGCCTCTCTTTGTGCCACGTATAAATCGAAAGCATTGAAAAATTTTAACGAATTTCAATATAAGCGGTCAGTTCATTTACATAAAATGCAGCAGCAACAACCACAGGAAACAGAACCACAAGAAACAAATGCCTCGTCGACACCCACCTCCAAACCATCATCATCACCCCCCCCATACCATCCCGATTACACCCCACTAAGCATAAAAGAGAATCGTCTTCTATCTCGAGTCCACAGCGCTAATTATTGCTTATGCTTGGCCCAGGCTACATGCCCCGAAAGAACACAAAATCTTGTTTCTTGTTGGAAAAGAATGGATCCAAGAATGGTGGAAGCAATGGAAGAACAGGATATGGGAGAATATGTATGCCTAGAAGAGAGAGAAGCGGTGGAGCGATGTGTAGGTTCGGGAGTTCAAAGGGTGATGAAGGATCTTTTAGGTTGAATGTTTCTATTTTGACGACTTTGGTAGAATTGTTCATGGTATTTGGTTAGATCGAGGGAGAGCAGGAACTCAAATATATTTTACCTGAGATACTTATGTTTTAGCCGCTGGCATATCGTGGAATTAAATTTGTAATTCTGCACATTTTCTGATGACACACGGCAGTGCTGTTGCCCACAATTTGATCGACCTATGGCAATTGCAGATGCAGTAAATGCATTGTCGATAACAGATGTTAACATCAATCTCGTTTTTGGCATTACGTTTGGCGTCCAATGATAGGTCGTGTACCAACTAAGTCTACAGAGAAACATTCGCCACAATGAAAAATCAACTGCGCACTGTCAAACTGTTTGTGTCAAAAATATGAGTTACACCATGCAACTGACCCCGTCGGTGATTCGAACTCTAGCAGAAGTCACTTGAGAAAAATCCAATCCAGGAGTTGCCACGGTCACCAATAATGTATAGGCGCAAAAGTAAACATTATCTTCCGTCAGTACATCCTCGTTGTTACCCACTGCGACACAACTGACATCTAGATCAACTGCTCCTTGCCTTAAAGAAACCTCCCAACCAAGGCCTGTGTTGAGAAAAGAATTCTTGTTTGGCAGTTTGAGTGGTATGTTATTACCACAAACAATATCAGGTAGCACGAATGTAAGGGTTTTCACAGAGACTGACTTACATGCGCAGGGTGCCTCCAGTTGGAGATTGTTCGTCATCTGTTGGATTTCTTTCATACGAAGTCTATGATGGGGCCAATGTTTGGTGGTGCTTGATTTTTCTATAGTTATAAGCTAAGTCAATAGCGTCAATGATATGATCTGGCAAATCGTCCTTTCCGGCTTCTGTGGCCTCTTCCAGGGATAAAAGGGTGTCTGATTGTAGTATTATTTAGTTCTTTAAAATAACAAAACAAATTTAGAATTAGAATTATACAGCGGAGCAAATCCATCAACGTTTCCCCTGTCTTTGATCTCAACTCTGATTCATTCTCCTTATGTAACGAAGTAACTATATTAGGAGTCATGGAATCTCTGTCTGTTTGGATAATTGCAATAGTGTGTTACTATTCTGTAAAGAAAAAGCACTAACCATTGAACCCTACGATGATAATCCAATGATCCAAACCAAAAGATCAATACATCTGACAGGTGGACACTGAAGTGGACTGTACTAGGGGGTCCGGGTGAAAAAAACTAAAATTTCAAATGGATTTTTATAATTTTTTTGTGATAGAAATGGTAGATTTCAGTGCAACTAAGCACACACAAAAG
>JALLAR010001738.1:0-10031 GCA_036939335.1 Conticribra guillardii
AAGGCCTCAAACATTATCCTTAAAAATATATTTGTATTTGTGTGGGATGAAGTTTTAGTGGATAGTTCATTGATTAACTGACAATACCACCACATGGGTGTTCACTACCTGTCCCTGACCAGGCCACATGATTTTGCACTGCTTGTCATGACTAGTAGGCAGCATTATGGTCAGACATTTTCAATGTGGGTCTTTGTTTGTTGTTGTATTCTTCCCCAAGGCCAAAAATTATTCTGAAAGGCCTAAAATAACATGATCCATAAATATATATACTACTGTAAGATGAAGGTATAATGGAAAGTTCATTTATTCACTCACATTTCCATAAGACTTTTCAATGCTTGACATTGGCATGATTAGATAGCAGTATTGACAGGCACCCCCACAATGGGTTTTTTCTTGGTTGTTGTATTCTTACCCAAGGCCACACATTGTTTTGAAAGGCCATCAGCATCATCACTAACCATATATAAAGGCCTCAAACATTATCTCTAAAAATATATTTCTTGTATTTGTGTGGGATGAAGTTTTAGTGGATAGTTCATTGATTAACTGACAATACCACCACATGGGTGTTCACTACCTGTCCCTGACCAGGCCACATGATTTTGCACTGCTTGTCATGACTAGTAGGCAGCAGTATGGTCAGACATTTTCAATGTGGGTCTTGGTTTGTTGCTGTATTCTTTCCCAAGGCCATTGAATATTTTGAAAGGCCTCAAATATCATGATCCATAAACATGTATACTAGTGTGAGATGAAGTTATATTTGAAAGTTCATTGATTAACTCATATTGCCATAAGCTTTTTCACTGCTTGACATTGGCATGAGTAGATAGCAGTATTGACAGGAATCCCCACAATGGGTTTTTTTCTTGTTTATTGTATTCTTACCCAAGGCCACACATTGTTTTGAAATGCCATAAACATCATCACTAACCATATATACTTGTGTGAGTTGAATTTATTGGGTATTTCATTGATTAACTCTCAATGTCACATGATTTTTCACTGCTTGAAATGACTTGGTAGCAGTATTGCCAGGAATCTCCACCAAGGGTTTCTTGTTAGTTGTATTCTTACCCAAGGCCAAGCATTGTTTTAAAAGGTCTCAAACATCATCACTAACCATACATACTTGTTTTGGATGAATTTATATTGGATATTTCATTGATTAACTCACAATGCCGCATGATTGTTTACTTCCTGACATGACTTGGTAGCAGTATGGCCAGGCATCTCCACCATGGGCAAGGGTTTCTTGTTAGTTGTATTCTTACCCAAGACCAACCATTGTTTTGGAAGGCCTCAAACATCACCACCAACCATATACTTGTTTTGGATGAATTTATATTGGGCAGTTCATTGATTTACTTACACACATGCCACATTGCTACATGATTTTTTGCTGTCTGAAACATCTAGCCTCTTGAGAGCAGGAGTTTGGCCAGGCATTCCCACCATGGTTTTTTTGTTTGTTTGTTATATTCTTACCCACAGCCAACCATTGTTTTAGAAGGCATCAAGTATCATCCCTATTTATTTATATATATATATATATATATATATATATATATAGTTGTGTGAGATGAATTTATATTGGGTAGATTACTGATCACTGATTAACTCACATTGCTGCATGATTGTTCACTGTCACTGCCTGACCCTGACATGTTGAGACAGCAACAGCAGTACTATGGCCGGGCATCTCTATCATGGGTCTTTGTTTGTTGTGGCAGCAGTATGGCCAGAACCAGAACATCCCCACCATGGGTTTCTGTTCCAAGATATTATAATCCTAAGTCCTCTTGGATTCTTGCCCCAATACCCACATAACATCACCTTGTTGATATTATTATGCTTCTTGTGTCATGATCACCAGAGTTTGAGCCTCAAATCCCATATTTCTCTTGATTTTTTGTATGAAAACTGAATATATGATAGTACTCAGCACTCACCATTACATAATACAGGCATATGTAGGTGTGTGTACAGAGACTGCAGTGTCACTCTCAAGCACATAAGATATTGTATCAGGTTATCATAGCATTTTATCCAACTTTATATATGATGATTCTGTTTTGTTGTGGACAGTTGTGGAAAGTGGAGAGGATTATTAGATATTAGATTAGTTGCATTTGATTGTATTGCTTTGGGGTATAACAATATATTAGTAGTAATAGGTCACTTTCCTGTCACAATTTTAAACATCAACTGTATGATCAAATATTGCCAAATGTATTTTGATATGCAATAGTTTTTGAGCCATCAACATTGAAAAGTAATTATCTGATAATGAATTGGCAGAATTGTTATGAGCTTAGTTGGGATTGTCCTCCCGTCCCATGTCCAAAAATCTGCAAAAAGGACGGACACGGGGACATGTCCGGGACAAGTGCTGTCCCCATGGTGCTCACCAGAGGGCACAGGATGGGGACAGGACATGTCCGGGACACGAGATGACATGCATATTTTTTGGTGACTCAGACCATGCAATTTTCTCCAGTTGATTCACAAACCCTGATTATATGCACAAGTACTAAAGCAGGTTTCAAAAAAACTTTGAAAGAAAAATATTTTATTTTGTCACACAAATTTTGCTAGATAAAAAAATTGTTGGTGGTCAGGTGCCACTCATGACTCAAAAACAAGGACACGCCCAGGACATGGGACTCAACACGCCAGTTGTTGGCCGCGTCCCTGAAAATGTCCTGTCCATGCCCAAATCCAGGGAATAGGACATGTCCGGGAAATTCCTGACTAAGGTATGAGCTTGGGTCAACATAGGTTTAAAACTAGGCTGGCCTGCAACATTTGGCCTATGATCTTATATTATGTCAGCCAAATTGGCCCTGACCTGACCCCTGACCTATAGGCCAGGTCAGAAAAATTAGTCCTGACCTAACCAAAGTTCGTAGGTCAGACCTATTTACAAGTCTGAGCAGAGGCACCAGAGCCACAATCCATATGTAGTAGTGCATTGTGCACCTATCAATCTAGTTAATTTACATATTAATTGCACTCATCACAGAAGAGTACAATCACCTACGTTTGAAAGGAGTCGCATATTTGTGGAATAAAATCAATTTTTGTTTTGGTTTGGGGCTGGTAAATTTTGAGGGTTGTATTAGTATTTGTGTTTTGACATTATGACTTTCTCATGCATGTCTAGTTTGGTGGATAGATTCCACCTGTATGCATGATATAATTGAAAATTACAAAAAAGTTGTTCAAGCCACTCTACCAAGGAGTTCGGATTAAGTAATAACTTGCACTGCTGTACATCAATATTAATATGAGTGTTGGTTTTGCAAAGGGATCAAACTTATTGTCTTTTATTGGTAACAAATGTAATTGCCATAAACCATAATGAGTATACTCCTATATGATTATGATTGCATGATCAATCTGTACTGATGTTTTATGTCTTTGATAAGTGACTTGGCCATATGTTTCTTTTCTTTTGCTAGACGTCCTTGTATGAGCTGCAAAGATGGATTAAGTAGCAATAACATACATGCAGAAAGAAATGTTACATGCCATTAATAAGAATACGATGATCTAATCTGAGCAATGATAGTTGGACACCTCAATAACAAGGTGTCATATGTTCATGAAGTTATTTTTACTTGAAGACAATTCTCCATTGATTCAATAATACCAGTGTCATAATATTGACTGTCAACCATTCTAATGCCTTGAACTGGTGAAGCAAGAAACAAACCAGGCATTTCAAACTTTGCTCCTTGTCATGGGCATCAGGGTGAGTTTTTAAACCAACAGATTGTGCTTCATTGTGCCTTTGTTGATCCTACTCAAACTTTGTTGATGCATCTTGATCTTGGTGGTTGAGGATGGATTCATTCATGTAAGAGAGAGGGAGGAGTTTCCATTTGATTGTAGATGTGATTTATTGATTGGCCTCATAACTGATCATGATTGTTAGAAAATACTTCTCTACACAGAATTCATGATTAATGATTGTTATTATACCACCAACAAATATTTTTATGCCATGCACCCCACTTTATCTTTATGGATACCCACTGGTTCTGTTATTCTGTGAATTGGTCACCAATTGTAGAAGTCTTTTTGGAACTAGCAAAAAACTGGCCTCAAGCATAAAATCCTGGTGCCACTGGTGGGATAGGGACTTGTCCACAAGTCACTGTACAAATCAGCAGAGTCAGAAAGGACCTCTTGGTGTCAGTGTGTTTTACGTGGTGAATACTACCAATTCAGAAATGCACTCTCGGATAACTGTCAAGCCATCTAGTTTTTGTGACAATTATGGTATGCATAGATAAACGTAAAATGTCACTCTACCCATACCACCCTTACTCTTGTAGAAAATTGGCATGTGACTTCATGTTCATAGATTTATACTCCTGCTGTTTCTTGTTGTTTGGGGACAAATCTGGCTAATTTGAGTTTTTTTGTTAAAAGTTTATATATGGGAGGTCAAGACCTATGATGATCAAAATAGAGTGTGGCTAACATTCCAGAGTCAGAGGTCTTCCTCTATGACATTTTGCCAGCACTTACATCTCTCACATCGCTGACACAGTTTATGATAGAAGTCAGCTCAGTACTGTACTGGCACTGAGCTGAACATTTTGGTGCACCTGCCAATTTCATTGTCATTGTACTGCCAGAGGCAGAGGCAGAGAACCATAGATAACTACTATGAAGTTAAAAGATCATTGGGATCCTTGCCCTGCATTTACCTTGCATATTCAAAGACCAAAGATTTGACATTATCATGCTTTTATCGTGCTTATGTCATTTTGGATATGGTGGAATGAAATTTTGCAAGCATTTCCGAAATCTCCTCATGTACAGGTACAGGTAGGAGCCAGTGTGATTCATACCACAATATTGTGGCATGCCAACTATGATCTATACCTAGAAATAGACAGCAAGATTTCTGCATTTGTGCAGATGGTAAGATCGTACTAATTCCTTCTATAACTAAGTAGGGCTTTAGTATTGAATGTCATTGTTTTTCGTCGAGTTTCGACTGACATCTTTGGAATTGAGAGGCTCAGAGCCGATCTCGTTTCTGTGTGATTTTTGTGCTGTGTCGGTGGTAAGTATGGTACTCCCCTCTCAGCACAACAATTCTTATTTGACCTTACTTATTCTGTTCGTATGCTAACCTGCAAAATACTGTACCACTTGAGCATCAACTCATTGCCATTCTTTGGTCCACATTATATTGAAGGAGGTACAATAATCATAGAAAAATATGCACATGCATGCCATCGTCCTGTTTTGGTTTTGATTTTTGGTGCGCATGCCTTTCCATATGCTATCATAGGGACAGCATGCCAGTCAGCATGTCACTTCTTTTCTTCTACGGGGAGTTATGATGGTTATGAGAAGTTTGATCGACAAAAATATTCAGCTCACGACTGAGCTGACTGCTAAAATAATTATCGACACAAGAAAAATCTGTGTGATGATGCTGGCAGCTTTTATGCCAGGTTGCACCCCCATTTGGAGCCCCTCATGTAAAATTATTTAACAAATGCCTAGTTTTGACCATTGTTCCAGATTCAGAGTATGGGTTCATCAAGAACAAGATCATGATTTAAAGCACAAGACACAAGGCACCTATTCTGATAAGAGTCACATTTGGGATGCAAGTGCAAGTGCAAGATTTTGCTTTGTTTCGTTTTTGTTTTGTCATGGTCATGTCGTCATGTGCATGTGTCCAAGATAATTGAATAATTGGGTGTTGATTAACCCCCCATTATTTATTCAAGTTCAAGACAATACTTGCACAACACCATTTGTCAATGATGCCAATACCAATGGCTTCTCAACTCTCATCATCACTGAGTTTACTCTTTAATATCCGCACCATCCACCGCACCTTGGCCTGTTCTAAATAAAACTAATTTTGTAATTAGTCGTCTGTCCTTCTACCGACCGTTTATTAGTCCTTATTACGCGTCAAGTTGATAAAAACATCACGACTCACGACAGACAACAGAAGACAATGGCCGACCCCTCCAATGATCGCCTCCTCCAGCGCCTCCAGAACTTCACCACCCGTCACACCAGCCACCACCGCCCCCTCGCCTTCGTAACCTCCGGAGGCACCGCCGCCGACCTCGAAGTCCACGCCGTCCGCTTCCTGGACAATTTCTCCACTGGCCTTCGCGGCGCCGTATCGGTGGAACAATTTCTGAAGCGGGGCTATGCCGTGATTCATTTGCAGAGGGAGGGCAGCGCCAGTCCGTTCGGGCGGATCGTGGCGGATGCGCTGGCGGGGAATAATAGGAAGGGCGCGGCGCATCAAGGGCCGACTTTTGAATCGATGGGGGAGCTTTTTGATTGCGAGGGTTTCGATAACGAGGGCGAGGAGGACGACATTGATTTGGATTTGGATTTGGATTTGGATAATTCAAATAATAACAATGTGAGTCACGAACAGACAGTGGATCCCTGGATGTATATGAATGGCAAGGCCAGCTCTCGGCGGTCAAACAACAACAACAACAATAAACGGCGCGGCTACCTCTCGCTCCACCCGCGCCTCATCCACTCGCGCCAACTCCAATCCGCCCTCCGCGAACGCAACCGCATCGTCCAACAGGGCCTCCTCCTCACCCTCCGCTTCCGCACCGTGGAAGACTACCTCGAAAAATTACAGCTCTGCGCCCGCGCCGTCAACTCCTGCGGCACTTTGGGCTTGGTTTATCTCGCGGCGGCCGTGTCGGATTTTTATATTCCAAAAGAGAAGAAGGTGCTGCATAAGATTCAGAGCAGGGATTATGGATTCGGCAAATCATCCTCAATACAATCCTCGTCATCTGATACGAATGCCGACAATGAGAACAATTCCTCCATGGAAGTGGGAAAGGACCATACGCTCACCATCACTCTGCATCCCGTGCCAAAAGCCATTCCAGCACTGCGGACCAAATGGTGCCCCTCTGCCTTTGTTGTTAGCTTCAAACTCGAAACAGACCCTTCCATATTACGTCAAAAGTCTGTTCTCGCCATTGACAAGAATAATGTACATTTAGTCATTGGGAATGAGCTCGCTACCCGCCATGAAAAAGTATATATACTATCCCGTCCAAATAATGAAAATGATGCATTTACTACAAATTATAATGATCCTGGTAATAATGTGACATTGACTCCCGATTCAAATGACAATTATGGAGCTGCAGACTTGCCAGATGGATATCACGTCGCACTAGTCACTGGCTCACACAACAACACCATTTCCGGCAGTAATGCCATAGATGCACTGGAATACGCGACAATTGAACAAGTGGTACGACATCATTTCCATTACATTTCGAGACACATTGGCAATAATGGGCAGGAAATCCTCATGCCACCGCAACAATTAATGCAATCGCAGCCATCCGTAACCGCCAGCGCAGCGGCACGTCACAAGTCACGAATGGAGGAATCGCACCGTCAGCTTGTGAGAGAAAGGGTCAAGATTCGTGCCAAAGAATTGGCGTGGAATATGGCGGGTTCGGCGATTGGACTTGCTATTTCCTATGGGATTGGGAGGATGTTGCAGCGGCAGGTCGGTGGTGCAAGGTAGTAGAAGATTGATGATGATGATAGTAGTACTATCTAGTAGTGGCGTTTTTTATTTTAAAGATACAATTGATACGAGTTATTGACCGAGTAAAAAATATTCCAAGTACGATACTACATAGTTGTTATTGATTGATTGGATGTAGAATGTCCTCGATTTTCTCGAGGAAGGTCCATTGTTGATGGTCTGAAGAGCACAAATGATTTTTGTCGCCAACACAAAGAAGGATAATTCCTGAATAATTGACGGAAGGGCAATATTACTCTTGCCCTTGGTATGTAGGAGTAATACCCAAGGGTACAATAATTTTTCAATCTCAATTGCACTTAGATATACATAGAGTAATCAACTGTGAATCAAAATCCGGACGTGAAATGAAGTATGACCTACAAAATACTTTCAGATAGAATAACTTTGTCTAACTTCACATCATGTGGCGCCCCCCCCCAAATGTGCCCCATCAAAGAAATGCGAGAGATAAAACAGCCGAAAGCTGGAGAAGCTGTCTAAGCAATATTGTTAATTCTAATGCCTCCCAATACAATGAAAATTAGAATTAATGAAGAGCGCAATCTAATACCACACCTCCTACTACGAAAGCACGATTCAAAATCAATCAGCACGAATCTTTGAATAATAAAGGGACATGTTATATTCACAAACAGTAGTACTAGTAAATGAACGAAAATGATAATAATTCGATGAATTAAAGTGTTATCATTCCCATCGAAATAGTCAAAATGAAAAGGCAACCTACTATTGTACAACAAACTAAACGCAACCATTCCAACACTAAGAGAAGCAATTATTCTTGTTCTTCCTGCGCTATTTCTGCTGGAGGTCCCCCCTGATCTAATTCCCCGGGATGCACTTGCATTGCTTCTGCTGGATGCGAGTGTACTGCAGCGAGGAACCAAAACACAGATGCTGCTATGACGCATTTAGCACCTACACCCATGCTGCACGTATCCGAAAAATAAACTCCCAGCCCCTTCATCAGAAAATTATCATTGCACGCATCGCTCTTCAAAAATAGAAGAGAAAGACCTTGGAATAGGCTGCAACAAAGGTATCCAACCACTTCAATAATAGTTGGAATTCGTTTGTCAGGGAAAACGAATAATATGTAGAGCCGATTTAAAACCAAAATCCCTCCGATGATTAGCACCAATGTAGCGAACGCACGAGCAGCCTTCCAATTGGAATCAACGGCAACATTGTCTGGGTAGTATTCGCTTGTTTCAAAAACGAAGATGCTGACCATTCCATCTATGGAGATGTCGGCGTCCCAATACTGATATCCCCAAATGCCAAAGTGTAACGATATACTTTCTTCAAAACCGGACGTGGACGTGAAATTGATGAAATCGCAACTGCATTGACCAATAAATGCAAGGATGAATGCTGTAATTGCGCATAGCGTGGGGAGTGTTGACTTTAAACTTTGCCTGAAAATGTGATTTGAGGATTGCGAGGGTATTTGTTTCCCAAACGAATAACGTTAGAATTCAAAAAATGGAAATATGAACTATCGACGATAGTTCATCGACCGAAAATCGTTCATACCGACTACTACTTGTTAGTACGTGTTACCAAACGAAATGGATGGAGAATGGAGAGGGCCAGTGACTCAACTTTTAATCTGGTTCAGTGACGCGGATGCACTGCTCATCATCTTTTGATTGTTTTACTATTATTGAATATCGTACGCACGATTTTGGGTCTGATACATCAATTGAAATGAAGTTGACTGCTGACCACCATACGGTTGCATCGATGATTCAATTTGGAGTAATAGTTACTAGTACCATGCGCATAGATAATAATATGAGAAGATGTTGTTGTATCCAGCTAGCCAGACGGACGTAGAGAGTGTACATCTTGTAGTATGCTCACGCACAAGACAAAGATCCATTCTTACGTCGTAGACTCCTTCTCCAACAACTCAAATGCCTCCAACGACACCACCAGATAACACTCTCTAGAGGGTAGCTCTAGAGAGCCATACTACATACTACATACTACATCATCATATCCACACAACCTTCATTCACCCACCATACCACATGACAGAATACATAACACTAAAGGTTACCTTTACATAAGAATAGGCTTTAATTCATTATTCTACTCTAGAGGTGAGTCGAACATAATCATATTATATTTTCGACTCACCGGTAGATAGAGAATAAGAACTTTCTATAAAGGTAACAATAAAGGTATCTTAATTCAGTTGGAGACAGTTGCGCGTGACATAAAGATTCAACCAAGGAATGACCTCAAGATCCCAAATAAGTAATATTTTATACTGAATCCTACGTGGACTTCTACAGGCCTTTTGGGATCTTCCAGGGTAGTAGTAGAGAGTAGTAGTACTACAAAATGCTAGACAAATGCACATACTCAGCCCATTTCGAACTTTCAGAATGGTGCAAGATTCATACTAAAGTCAACATAG
>JALLAR010001741.1:0-13889 GCA_036939335.1 Conticribra guillardii
TAGCATAGTCTTGAAATCCAAATAGTAATTGGTCACTGTGATTTTTGCCGCTTTTCGGAAAAAAAAATCCCATGGTCGGCATCTTTTTTCATGTAGAGCCGGTACAAAAAATTCTACCTGGGTATCCAATGGATACCCCTCGAAAAAAAATTCGCTGCCTGCTTAAATTAAGGGGGTATCTAATACTATTGAGACAGGAGACACTAGAAAAAAATAATAGGATTATTTCTCGCCATCTCTGCGCTATCCATCTCACCTCACCACCGACCCGTGACCGCCGCCACCCTCTCTCACGCACCAGAATCCTTACTTTTAAACGTCACTGTCAGACGAACATGGAATCCTTTGTCCGGGCCATGCGTACCTTCCATGAAAAGCATGAGAAGCTAAAACACACTGTTCACACGGCGTGGCGCTATCCTCTTCCAAGATGGGGGCAATATGCGATGGGGTGTGTCTACTTCACCGTTCCCGTTGTGGGGGGCTGGTATGTCATGCAATGGGCTATTTCCAAGAGCGTTGAGGAGATTGGAGAACGCGGTAAGTACCTCGTAATCTTGTCATTTTAAGTCTGATTGAGTTCGCAACGTGTGCTTAATTTGGTTCGCCCCTGTCTGTTTCGCCTCCATTTCCTGTTTAAATATTCAACAATGAAAAGGAGAAAAACTGCAACACAAGCAAGTCGAAGGAATAGGAAATAGAATCGTGGTCGATGGGAAAGAAGAAGTACTCGGAGCTGGAGGCAAATTAGGTGGGGTTCATCTGGCCATGAGTGATGCATCGATGCAAGAAAAAAATAAGGCCATGTTGGAAGCCATGTTTAAGAAGGAGAGGAGACGGAGGAATAGGGAGAAGAAATCGATGGAGAAGCAACAACAAGAGGGTGGGGATCAATCGTCACATAAAGAAGATCAATAAAAGACTTGGAAATAGACAGTTTGGTTGGAAAAATCGTATCGAAGTTGTATAGCGGGGTGTACTCAATAAACGTTTTGAATTTTGGGAAGAAGTTTACGTAGGTTAAATCCCACAGCAAAAACGCAGAAAATCATGGGGTGCAGAAATGATCTGCCTCTGCTGAGAAAATTTATTGCATTATCATTGCCAAAACGAAGGCTGCCATAATACTTTGTCGGAGAAGACTCAGTTACCTTAAATCGAACTACCATGTCTATTACTATCCAAAAAAATATGAAAATGAGGAAAAACTAAGATTGAATCTGTTATGTAGCTTTCAAAGTGGAGTAAACTAGAATCCAATACAAAAAAAAGAAGCGAGTCCAGCTTAATCCATTCGGTGGCATTAAATTTATCTGGTTTTGCACTGCGTCACTTAAAATCAACGTTGAATAACTCGTCGATTCTTACACCGTCCATCTTTAGCATCTTTGTTGGCTGTAAAACAGGAATATTGTAACATCATTAACGAGTAGCTAAAGCAAGATCCAATAATAGGTTGTACAGAAACAAAATATCAAATTTTATTACGATTATTGGAGTGGGATAAAGGAAGTTTGACTTGCATTTGTGCACCAAGGTGTTAAAAAGATATCAGAAACAAAAATTCATTGTGTCCAGCATCTGAAACATCATTTCTCTATCCGCCACAACCTACATTTTTCAGTGTAACGAGTATTTTTATTTCGTATCTTTGCGATGACTATCTCACCAACACCATGATGGTTGCTTGGATGGAAAAATAAGCCGAGCCAGTATACATGGCAACTCAAACATGAAATTATTCATGTGCTATTTCAAGGAAGTTGATGGTACCACTGTTTGCACCATAGATACCTATAAGACACGAGAAATATTGCTGTATTATCTTCCAAACCAAAAAAAAGGAATCACACTGTTTGTGCACAGAGATGTGCATAGTGGAAATCGTTTTGGTTTGCAATAATGGACACAACCCACCGTCAAATTTACTATGCACCAAGATACTCGTAAGTTGAAAATAACGCGATCTAATACCCTTATCGAGAATCGGGTTGGATTATAAAATTGCCCAAGTTGGGATTGATAAGGACATGAAGTCGCAGTAAGGGCCGAACCCGTTACATTTTGATCTTTAGGGCTCATGATTATTTGATGGCATGGGATTGAAATCCGACGACTCACATCGCCAGGCGAAGGAATTGAATTGGAGTGTGAATGATGGCGCGATCTAATATATTTACTTGATTTACAATTCTGTGTCCAAAGGAATTTTTCATAAAATAGTGGTTATGACTCATCTTCAATCTGCAACAAATCATTGACCTTGCTGCCCTCGAAATCAACTCGCAAACTCAAAAGTACTTTAGCATCATCCATTTTCAAATCCCATATTCCTTTTCTTTTCGATACAGAAATCAAATCCAGCACATCCTCGAGGTCGTCAACATTCAACAACAATGCAATTTGATTTAGACGGCCAAGGGGCGGACATGCCTTGCAGAGGGTGACATTGGACCTCAATTCGGGAGAATCCATACGATCTTTGGCAAAGTTCATAAAGTATCGGACATCAGAGTCTAAACTTAGGGCGCCTAATGGAGTGAATTTACTCTGCTCGGAAAATAATGTTAGACGCAATAATTGCAATGTAACAGTATGAGGAGAATGTAACAGTGGATTGAGCAGTGAGTAAATGTAGGAAAAATAATCACCTTGCGAATTGCCACCTCCAGACGCTTAGAAACGCCTCCCAAGATACCAATTAGCAAATCATCAGACAGCTTGGGCAGCAGATGCACCCTCAATGGTTCTGTAAGCTCATCCAAACTCGAGCACCTACAATGTAAAGTGGTAAACAATCATGAGCAAGCAATGACGACAAATAATAAAAGAGTCATGAAATAGATCAAACTATCTGACTCACATTCTGCCAATGTAACCCTCACTAATCTGAGCCATTTCAAATGCACGATCATCCAAATCATAATCTAAACGGGTAGACGAAACTGTAGCAGTCGCGCCACTAAGAACCGGACTTCCCATGAATGAAGCTGCTGGAATTGTGCTCCTTTCATCCTGGCCGACAGCATCATTTACAATTTGTCGAACACGAGGCAAAACAGTGGACACCAGTCGCTCAATGGCTCGTTCCGACGCATGGGAGAATGATTCCACAACTCCCCCCAATCCCTTGATGCACATTCGTAACTGCTCTGTATCATGCCCCCGAGGATATCCCGCATCAATATCCTTCAAGAAATTGCCTTCCAACCTCTTGGTGTATTCCGCCACCACTTCCAAATCATTGAAATTGGCCGCTGCACGCGCCACACCCAACAAAGTACGCATCCTCAACGCCTCTGCCGTTTCTTCATTCATCTCTCCCAAAACCTTACTACTCGCACCTGCCCTCGCCGCAGCTCCTTGAACGCCTCTAAAACCCTTGCCCGCCGTAGATTTAGCAAACGACAACGCCGCCTGCCCCAGTCCCGATTGGCCATCCAACAACAACCCCTCTCCCGGCTTGAGCAACGTCGCTCCCAATTCCGCCCGACGGGTGAGCACCTCCAGAAGCACACGGCCCAAGACATCCACGCAGACATTCGCCGCGGCGGATGCCGTACCCGTATGCCCCGTGGCAAATGCACGAAGCGTCGAACGACGAGCGGCGTACAAACATTCTTCGACGAGATTGGTTTGCAAGGCACGCGATCCGACATCGTAGTGATTGCCGCCGCCAATTGCCACGGGAGAAAAGGTCGAGTCCTGAGGAAAGTTCGCGTGGATGAAGGCACGTTGCATCCCTGCCAAGAGGAGGCATCTTTCGAGGGAGGAATAGTTTCCGCCAATTTCAGCAGCCACCTCGTTCAATTGAGTGTGAGGTGGCAAGATCTCAATCTCTTGTTCATTTTCCAAATCTTGCTCGTCTACATCTACTACTACTACATCGTTGGAATCTTTGTCATCCTTGCTACTACCACGAGATCCTGCACCCATATCCGCCGCATCCTTACTCTTTGCATCCTCCAACTCCCTCGACCTCCGCCTCTCCTCCCGTTTTTGCTCCCTCCTCAAGTTTCTCGCCTTGAGAACTTCCTCCACCGCATGCCGAATGAACCTCTCGTACGATTCCGTATGCTGCATCACCAGTGCCCATTCTTCCAATGCTCCATCGACATCGTGCAGATTGCCAACCTCGATGGTAAATCCACAGTCATCTTTCATGGCCGCATTTCTCCTGTGTATAATGTCCGTGGCGGACGACGAGGATGTCGCATCTCCGGCGATGCCCAGACCCATGATCATGTTGGCAATTTTATTTTCATCCGACATTCCCACCGCTCCGCTTCCAACGCCGCCACCTCCTCCCGCAGCCAGTGCCATGCTCTCCCATCCCATCATGGCACCACCACCACCTCCACCTCCACCGCCGCCGCCACCGGTATACCTCTCTTCAATCTTCTTCCCCACAAACTCCGCCCTACGAACGGTCAATCCCAATTCCCTCTTGTGCATATACTCCCTCATAATCTCGCACGCCCTCTGCTCCGCCTCCACATGCACCACCTGCACCAACGCCACATCCCCATCCGCCTCTCCCAACGCATACGCCACCATGGGCAAATGATGCCTCAAATGCGTCACGGCCGCATTGTAAATCTTGGCGAGCCGTTGGGGAACCGACATATTTTCCCTCAATTTTTGCTCTTCCTCCGCTCGTCGCCGCACGGCCGCCCGCGACATTCCCTCTTCGTGCCCCATGGATTCGATCGCGGAATTCTCGGTAATTCGAATGGGAGACGACAGGTCCATTTCCCTCCGGAGCACCGATTGAGAATAGCGGAGGTACAATCGCACGCCCAATTCGGCCATGTCGAGCATTCCCAAAAGGGGAGTCAATTCGGACAATCCCGCCACGTCCCCCTGGACAACGGCCGTTTCGTACTTTTCGCCAATGGCATTCCGCAGTACGTGCACGGTGCGTTGGTGATTTTCCAATGCCTCCACGCCGCACAATCGTTTGGCCCGTTCGGTCGCCCCCAAATAATTACCGCCGCCGCCGCCGTTGCCGGTTCTCCTCCCCTCGAGTATGGAATTGACGTCCCTCGCCGCCCTCGCCGCCTCCCCGTACCTCTGACACGCCAGCATGTCGCATCCCCTCGCGCATCCCTCCCTCAATGCCAGGGCGTGTTCGATGTCCTGGGCTTCGGCGTCGAGGGATCGGCGTTGGGATTCGAGGGAGCGCATTTCGGAGGAGGCGGCGGATCCTCCCGAGGCGATTTTGGAGAGGGAGGAGAGGATGGATTCGGAGGAGAGGAGGGAGAGGGTCAGTGGATGGCAGGAGTTGGAATTGGAATTGATGTTGATGTTGGATGCATTGATTTTGGATGAGTTGTTGTGTCGTGGTCGAGAGGGGGTGCTGCTGCTGATATTACTGTTATTGTTGGTATCATCATTGTAATTATTGTTGTTGTTGTTGTTGGATTTCTCTTCTTGACCGTTATTGTTCCCCTCATCATTATTGTCATCGTTGTCGCTGTCGCTGTCGTTGTCGTGTTTGATGGGACGAGGTGCCTCTCTCAAAGATTTGGGCAATGGAATGGGATATCGCGGGGCATCTTCATTTTTTTTGGATTCTCCTCCTCCATCCGCCTTTTTACGTTTCGATGGCGACGATCCATTATTAGTGGTAGAATTGTTGTTGTTATTGTTGTTGCTGTTTCTGTTGTTTGCATCAAGCAGCAGTGAGGCGCTCAATTCTTTGGCAAGCGTCAATGCCATGGCTTCGCACGAATTGGCCAGGGATAGGAGGGCATCGTCGGGGGATTTGTATCCTAGCGAATCTACCAGATTCATGGTGGATGTGGATGCGGATGCGGATGCGGATGTTGTCGTCATTTTGTTGGTGATGGTGCAGAGTAGTTTGGTTTTGTCGCAAAATAATCTCAGTTGAGCGATGTTTTTGGCGATAATCAATCAAAGATTCGTCAATGGAAGTTTCTATTTCATTCGGACTCTCTAGAGAGTATTACTATCTAGTACCATGTCGTCAAGTTGAGACATCATTTTGAGCAATAGGAGTAGTACTAAATAAGTGTTTGAGATACTCCCACTAACTCCTGACACGGGACTGGCGACGAATAAATCGGGGAACGGGACATGAAAAAAAAGAGTTCTCGCGGGCGGACACCACCACGACGCACGAAACAGGTGCGGAAAAACCATAGTGACGTCTAGTTAATTTTCGTCGTAGACACATACACATTCCTACGTACAAACAAGTCTCAAAACCGAAATTTCTACCTGTTGTTTCGTTGTGGGACCATGACAACGTATGACATGCTCCGAGATGTTGTCATGATATTATGATGTCATGCTTTCCCAGGACTACTACTAGATACTCCCTTCTCTAGAGAGGTAGTAGAGTATTTTATTTCTCCTCTCTCCGCTGCACCATTGCATCAGAAGATTGCATCCATTGCCTAAAATCGATTTTGATCTTCGCATGCAGACGAGGCGTCAGCTAATAACTAATAACACAAGTACCAGCAACAGTTTCAACCCTTTCAAATACGCCAAACACATCATAACTTCGTTTTCATACAGGCAGAGAGGCAGAGGCACAATCGCTTTCTCGTCGTCATGAGTGCCGAAAATGCCGGCATGCAGAGATCACTATCTTTGAGGGATTTGATCTCTCACTTCGATTGTCGGGGACAACTGCCAAAATCAAGCAACACAAANATCACTATCTTTGAGGGATTTGATCTCTCACTTCGATTGTCGGGGACAACTGCCAAAATCAAGCAACACAAATGGTCACGGTTTAAACCCTTCCGCGTCAGCTGCAGCTGACGTTGCGTTAGAAAAGAAGGCACGTTTGGATTATGTAAAACTTGCCACTGCAATTGCTTTTCGTCTGGTCAATCGGTTGGTGCACACCAGCGAAGACAACGAGGATCGCCAGCAAGGTGATATTCTAGAATCGTCGTTTGCGGGGCTTGAACATAAATGCATTCAGCCAGAGGACATTTTGGCAGAGAATTTTGTTGTCGAGTTATCGTATGAAGATTGTGAACAACCAGTTCTCGGCAACGTCACGAAAGTCGATTTTGTGCCCTCCCTTCAAAATAAACGCGGACTCAAATTTGGCGAAAGAGTCCCAGATACGTACCTTCAAGGACTCGGGCACCTCTTTTACAATCTCTTTTCCCCTGGTTCGAAGTCTCCTCAATCAGGACCCAAAGATACTAAATCTCGGGCATCAGATGAAGTAACTTCAGATTCAGAGCACAACGCAGCATTGGATAACCCCATTCAGTGGGAAGACAAGGAAGAACCATGCTCCATTACAGAAACTCGTAAAATGCTCAGGAAGGTTGGCATCTCTGTGTTGAGGAATCATTGCAACAGAAATATGTTCCTGTATCAATATGCAGACTTGTGGCTGATCTCATACATGCCGATGACACATTCGAATCTTTGAATGACGTGATATCTGAGTTGAATGGTATCATTGATGATCCTGATACTTCTTTGGGCAACGAAGGCGCTGGTCAGGCTGGACTTTACTTCAGAGATGACCATCTTTATGGCCGAAGTGCTGAGCTCGATAAATTGATTCGGGTTGCAGGGTTGGTGCATATGGATGTATTTGAGCAAGTGGAAGACAGATCACAATTTAATAACATCATATTTATCAGAGGCGAACCGGGGTCTGGCAAGTCCCAACTTGTGAGGAGTTTGGAAAACAATCTTGGTGAAATTGGCTGGTCATGCATCCGCTGCAAATTCGATCGTTTGGCACAAAACCGACCTCTATCAACAATATCATCGGCGTTTGAGAATTTCTTCCGTCAGATTGCCACATTGCAGGTAGGGGCTGCAGACAGAAATCATGCTCACAACGAGGACGACGAAGAAGAGGAGGAATTTAGGAATATGTTACTATCATCTGTGCAAAGTCGTTTGTCTGCATCTGGGATTGTGGCTCTGAGTGAATTGATACCAAGCTTTCGTGTATTGTATCCAGATGTATTTAGTATGGTTGTCATAGATGATGATGGTGTATCCGACGAAAGTGATGATGACAATGATGAATGCAGAACTGACAATACTCAAAATCTTGATAAGTTGACTATGAATGACAATGACGGCGGTGGTGGTGATGATGATGATGATGATGATGCATGTATCAATGGTAACACCTTCAGAAACAGGCTGCATTACTTATATCAGAGATTGATTTGTGCAATGTCAAGACCTCATAGGCCTGTCCTGTTCTTCTTGGATGATCTTCAGTGGGCAGACATCGCTTCTCTAAATTTGTTGTCGAGTTTGGTTTTGGATTCTCACAGCATGCATCAGATTGGCAACGCCGACGAAAACAATTCACAGCGTTTTCTTACAGTAGGGTCATACCGCAACAATGAATTGGATACTTCTCACGTTTTTTTTAATTATGTTGATGCATTCGAAAAGTCAAACACAGTGCATGTCACAAACATTAGCCTTGCTGGCATTACTAAAGAAAATACAAATGACATGGTTTCTGATGCGCTGAGGCTTCCCGCCAGATTGACAAGGGCTCTAACAGATGTTGTTCATACAAAGACACTGGGCAATCCACTTTTCGTCAAATCGTTCTTGACATCATTGGTAGATGATAAGTTGCTTTGCTACAGTCTTCTGAAAAAACGTTGGGTGTGGGAAATTGAAAGAGTTCGGTCAATATCAATTGACAAGAGTGTGGCTTTAATTATGACAAGGAAGCTGGCGCGAATGCCTCGGGATGTGCAGCGTGCATTGATTGTTGCATCTTGCTTTGGTGTACAATCCAATGAAGCAGTATTGCTGCTTCTATCTTGTTCAGATCCATCAGTCGGTGTAGTTCCTTGCTTACAACATGCCATACAAGAGGGTGTGTTGGAAAAGTGTGGTCCATTTTATGTGTTTCCTCATGACCTCATTCACCAAGCAGTTTATGACTCCGTTTCTTGTACAGAAATTGACGAAGTTCATTACAACATTGGTTTGCAGCTGTTCACTTCTGTGCCAGATGTTTTTCAGCTCAACCCTCTTACATTTATGGCCATTGGCCAAATCAACAGAATAAAGAATGATGATATCACTGACCCTTCATTACATAGCGCATTTGCTACTTTGAATCTCAAGGCGGGCGAGCAATCAATTGAAGTAGCAGATTTTTCATCGGCACTGTCGTACATTGAGCGTGGTATGCTCTTTTTGGGTAACAATGGATGGGACTCAAACTACAAGCTTTGTCTTCATCTACACGAGACTGCTTGCCTGGCGTGCTACTTGAACGCTGTACCAAACAGGGTATCAGCTTTTTTTCATCAAATAATTGGAAACACACACTCCTTGGATGATAGGATCAAGTCCTACTATATTCTGATACGCACATTGGCATCAACTGGTGCAGTGACCGATGCGATGGAAAAGGCATTTTATATACTTACGGAGCTTGGTGAGGATTTTCCTTCTGATGTCACAACATCAATGAATGTATCTATGTTGATGTCAACAAAGGAGCTGTTGGGTAATTATTCACAGGAGATACTGCTCAATGCGCCAAAAATGATTGACGAAAGAAAGCGCTGGGCTATGAAATTTTTGGATTTGATTATCCCTTACATATTCATGGTGTTCCCGAAAAAAATGCCATTGGTTTCATGCCGCATGGTGAAGCTTTCAATTGAGCATGGAATCTGTCTAGAATCCGCTTTTGGTTTTCTTGCCTATGGGCACTCGTTTCTTAGCATTCTACATGATATTGATGAAGGGTACCGGCTGGCTAAATTGTCGATTTCAATGTTGGAGATGTTCAATGCAAAAGCAGTATATCCAAAACTTAAGTGCATACATTATGCACACGTGGCCTTTTGGGTGGAACCGATTCAATCTTCGGCAAGCGCCCTTGCTCAATGTAGACAAGATGCATTAATGGTTGGAGACATAGAGCATGCTGCTGTATCTGCATCAAATTACTGCATTCAAAGAATTCAGTGTGGATGTCAATTAGATGTTCTTGAAAAAGAATTTACGCGTTTCTCGATTGAAATGGTAAGCTGCATTTCCATACTTTGGATTATTCTTCATTTGTTCCTTTTATTGACATTTTTGCGTAAATTCTATTGCCATTTTTCAGGTCAAACTTGGGCAAATGCAGCATGTTACTCCTCACGCATTTAATCATAACATTGTTGTGGAGTTGACTGGGAAAAATATAAATCCATTTGAGGTCGCTGAGCTACCTATAGACAATGAGGATGGGCTTCTTCGGCATGCCATAGCTTCCGGGAGGTCATCTCTTGCCCAGAATATTTATTTCAACCGCATGTTTGTTGCCTTTTTCTTCAAACGTTACAATGAAGCCGCAGAAATGGCCGAGAAATACCGCGCGTTAAAAAGCGCAAGTCGAATTCTAGACATGTATCATATCTTTTACCAAGGTTTGACAGCATTTCATTTTAGCCGTTCCAAGGTAGATGAGCCTGAATGGATGTCATTGGGAGAAGAGTCGGTTTTAACCTTTCAATCATGGGTGAAGCATTCTATATGGAACTTTGAAAATAAACTGTCGTTATTGCAAGCTGAGTGTCATTTCTCCAAAGGTAACAATGAAGCTGCAGAAGAAAAGTACAAATCATCCATCGAATCTGCCCGCAAGCATCGATTTTTGCATGAAGAGGGTCTTGCATTGGAGTTGGCAGGGGTGTTTTACAATTCTTGTGGAAAGGTCAAGGAAGAGGCGGAGATGACTGAGAGTGCTCGAGGCTGTTACAAAAAGTGGGGAGCACATGGACTGTTGAAAAGCATTTGATCATGTTTATCTGGTTAAAATGATATGTACTATAATAATAATACATGAGGCATATTAATGATGCACAAAAACAATTTGATTGCAGTGTGGTATTTTAATGTTTTGTAATAATTCACAAGACACAATGTGTTTACTGTATGTGAAGCTGTCTGATAATTATTAGATTCAACTTTCAATATTTGAGTTTTGAATGTGACATATGTAGTATTCATTCCGATAACAATATTTGCATTTAAAATCTAGAATGAATTGTGAGAGTGTGTGGTTGTTTTTCACCATTTGAACTGTTAATATTAGTATATTATGCTCATTTCTATTCTTTTCCCCGTTTTCATTGATTTCCGCAATACTTCCTATTTCATATTCTTTGCGAGAGGGCAGTTTTTGTAGGTTTTAAATAGAGGCTGTGTGCTGTTAGTTGTGAGACGACACAAAATGTTACTCAATAATTTATTGCAACCGTAAATAGAGATATTGTATGTGGCAAATATGGGCTTCACAAGACAACAGGTGGGCTACATATTTACACTGAGACTGATGTTATGGTGGGGTCTGGCCAGTATGCAGTTTGACTTGGACAGCGACAAAGGCCTAGGATGATCAGGGGAAAACGGTCGGATTTGGATGAAAAATGCCAACGGTAGGTGCTCATTGTTGACAAATGGAGCAGATCGTGATATAATTGATAACATTTGTGTAAAATAAATTATTGTAGAAAAAAATAAATGAATAAAATGGTATGGTTTACAAAAACTTGATTCCGAAGATTATGATCTTTGGTTTAGGTTTCAAATTGATCAAACCAGAGTCTAAGAAACCTAATGCTATTAAAAACAAACAAATAGCATGCAGGAAGCTAGTTGTTTTCAGAAAAGCTTAGCATACGACAATACACACATTTCCATTCTAAGTCCCATTTTCATTGCTTTTATTCTGTATTTCATAACAAAGTTGTGATAGGGATGTTTTAATAAAAGTTGTGTATTTTTTAGACAATATACACTAGAAATGTTAATATTAAATTTACACTATGCACTTATTCCCATTTGTTATTCTTGATATAGATAGTAATGATAGGAGAAATAAGTACTCAGGTTATCATAGGTATATCAAACACAACTTACACCATACATGTGAATATTTAAATTACACCATGCACTTACTCCCATTTGTTTCTTGATTCTTGATTTAGATAGTAATATTGGCCGTATGTGGGACAACACCAAACAACCCACTCGAATGATGATCAAAGCGTACCATGGCTATCTGATGCCTACGGAAGATAGTTGCACGCTAGCATATGATCAGAACTAGTAAGGTCGAATAAGATTTTTGAGCTGTGAAGGGAGTACTTACCGTCAACATAGCACATAAAATCCCTCAGAAAGGAGATTGGCTCTGAGCCTCTCATTTCCAAGGATGTCAGTGGAAACTTGTCAAATAGCAATGGCATTTGATACTAAAGCTCTACTTTCTTGTAGGAGGAGGAATTGAGGAATTATTAAAATCTTACATGAACGTTCCTTGAACAGGCAAAGAAGTGTTGATGAAGTATGAAAGATGGTGTAGTGAGGGGAATTGTATCCTTCAAAAATGAATAGGGTATCCATTATTCCAATGACACAGCAGTACAAAATAATGGTTTGGCGCACCAGAAAAATTGAGGAATAAAGCCATCAGAATTCTGAACCTCCCAAAACATCAGCAGAATTCGTATGAAATCAACATGTAAACTGTACTTACAAGAATTTTGAAATATTTCAACATGGCAACTCTGAGTCTCGTTTTTAATTATTATTTCAACACTTTCGCTCATTTCATCAAAAAAATGCTTTGTCTTTGTCTAGCTTTCACCGTGACAAATCACTTTTCTAACAAATGTTAGATTTCTTCATTTTCCTTGTCTCGTTATTCTCATTTTTGAGATGAGACGCAAGCAAGAGAAGAAGCAAGACATCAGTTGCTTCCAATTGGCAGCCATCAACTAACATTATGCTGATGGCAGAGGCATTGACGATGGTGGCGGCGGCCTCTACGATGGCACAGATGGAGCAAATCAGGGTGGGTGTAAAATATTTGAAAGTTGAAACGATGACGTTGTGTTTCAATGATTTCAAACTATTATTCTAAAAATGTGAACTGACCGCTTATCCTCTGCTTCTATCACTCATACATCAGGTTGTTGTGAGTCTAATAGCAACTTTGGTGCAAGGCATTGTTGATTCTCCAAGATCGATGATGAACCAATCCACCACTGTAATGGGGAATCCATTACTGGGACCGATCGTTGTATCTGCCTCAAGCCCAACGGCGTACCTTGTTGTCGCAACACTACACCAAACACCTACTTGGATGAATCTACCAAGTGTATTTTGATCAACAGGAAGAGGCTGTTCCTCTTCTGAATTGAAGACCTTCTGCATCTTCAAGAGTGTCATTGCCAAGACCATCACGTTATAACATTATTTGTATCCTGCCTATTAAAGTAAAAGATGAGACCATTTGTTCTATGGATTGTCCAAACCTCTACAAACCAGATACCTGATTGGTTCACTGGCAGACATTTGGAATACAATCATCCAAGCCTGGTTATCCAGGTTACAAATATGTGACGACTACAAATGGTGAGACACTACTCACAGATTACAATCGCTACCACTAACAAATAAACCCAGCAATGGGCGGTAAGATGTGGCATGGAGCCCTTACGGGCAGCCAACTGGAACAAACACGGATGATGTCATTTTCCTCATTTCGTACAGTTAAAATAATAGCTATTGATTTTTCTGGACGGAATTCTGAGCCGTGAAAATTTACAGAACGGGACTGATATCGGCAGATTTAAACAAATTCCTCAGTGATTTTGATTACGGAGGATAACGTATATAGTGGAGCATGATCGCGCGTAAAGGAATCACACGTCATTGTATGGGCGAGGTACATGGTAACATTGAACCAAAAAAATGATTTTTGCTGTTATAGTTTTTGCATTGATCACATTGATCACATTGATCACATTGATCACATTGATCACATTGATCACATTTTTCACATTTTTCATTTTTTGTGATCGCAGTGATCACATTGTGATCAATCAATGTGA
>JALLAR010001743.1:0-13332 GCA_036939335.1 Conticribra guillardii
CGTATGTATTGATAAATCAAAAAACTAAAGATCCAAGATCCAATCGCAAGTCACAAATCAATTATTTTGCTCACCCTGACTGAATATGGACCAATTCCAAATCTAAGGACCACTTTACGGCCTCAGATCGATATAAAATCAAAATTCCGCCCAGTCTAAACCATTATTTTGGGACCAAAATAATGGTTTAGCCTGGGCGGAATTTTGATTTTATATCGATCCGTAAAGTGGTCCTTAGATTATTTGGAACCTGACTCGTGGAAGCAGACATACGGTAGTAAACTAACTGACCAAGAATCCCAACTAAATTAATATCAAGTTCCTATGTCAGTAAAAGTGCGTAATATGGATTAGTACCGAGTTCAATGGAGGAATCGATGATTCAGAAGGGCAGAGACGCGTTGCTTCTGCCGATCCAAAGGCTGACCGCCCTCACCGCTACAACGCTCCATCCAAATAAACATCAACACCATGGCGTTCGCGGCCGCTTCAGCTGCCACCAGGAGGGCACTCGCCCCTGCCGCTAGAAGGGCACTTGCCCCTCGCTCTGTCAAGACCTCATTGAGACCCATGTCCACTAAGGGAAGGGCCGATTTGCTTGCCGGGACTGGGTGAGTCGTTTCGAGCTTGTTCGTCTGCAGAGGGTGGTTGTCATGTCAAGTCAGCGTTGAACAACGCCTTTGAACCCCGACCAGGCACGGGGGCGCATCGTGATGACCGCTCTTCTCTATTCTTGCTGCTTGTGCTCACCAATCCGTTCAAAAATCAATTTTTAACAAACCCAGAGCCTATGGAGGCCTCACCGACCAAGACCGCATCTTCACCAACTTGTACGGCGAACAAGACTGGCGTCTCCCCGACGCCCTCAAACGCGGCGACTATCACCTCACCAAAGAAATCATGTGCATGGGTCCCGACTGGATTGTCCAAGAAATGAAAGACTCGGGCCTTCGCGGACGTGGCGGTGCGGGATTCCCATCGGGTCTCAAGTGGAGTTTCATGCCCAAGGAGAGCGACGGGCGGCCCAGCTTCTTGGTGGTGAATGCCGACGAGAGTGAGCCGGGAACGTGCAAGGATCGTGAGATTATGAGGAAGGACCCTCACAAGTTGATTGAGGGTTGTTTGCTCGCAGGTTATGCTATGCGGGCTCGTGCAGCTTACATTTATATTCGAGGGGAGTATTTTAACGAGGCTGTGGTCATGGATGAGGCGATTCACGAGGCGTATGCTGCGGGTTTGATTGGAAAGAACGCATGTGGGTCGGGATATGACTTTGATGTTTATCTTCATCGCGGAGCTGGAGCTTACATTTGTGGAGAAGAGACTGCTTTGATCGAGAGTCTTGAGGGAAGGCAGGGAAAGCCACGTCTCAAGCCCCCGTTCCCTGCCGGTGTGGGTCTTTTCGGGTGCCCCTCCACAGTGACCAATGTTGAGACCATTGCTGTTTCCCCAACAATTTTGCGTAGGGGTGCTTCTTGGTTTGCTGGCTTTGGAAATCCCAACAATCGAGGAACCAAACTTTTTGCCATCTCTGGTCATGTCAAGAACCCCATCGTTGTAGAAGAGTCCATGTCCATTCCGCTTCGTGAGTTGATTGAGAAGCACTGCGGAGGTATGCGAAATGGATGGGACACCCTCCAGGCATGCATTCCTGGAGGATCATCCGTTCCTGTTCTCAACAAACCTCAGTGTGATGAAGCACTTATGGAGTTCGATGATTTGCGTTCAAAGGGATCAGGTTTGGGTACAGCTGCTGTGACCATGTTTGACAACTCTGTTGATATGGTGGGTGCGATCCGTCGTCTCTCCCACTTCTACAAGCATGAATCCTGCGGTCAATGCACCCCCTGCCGAGAGGGAACTTCGTGGCTCGAGGATATTTTGATCCGCATGGAAAAGGGAGACGCCGACAAGCGTGAAATTCCCATGTTGGAGGAGATTAGTCGTCAGATTGAAGGGCATACCATTTGTGCTCTGGGAGATGCAGCAGCATGGCCCGTGCAAGGTCTATTGAGGCATTTCAAAAAAGATATCGAGGATAGGATTGATGATCCATCAAGCTTTGATCCCGAAAAGGCATTCCAATACGCGTGGAGTGGAGATCCCTTTGACAATTCTGAGTGGGTTGAAAAGCATGGTGATGGATTGTCGTACAAGTCATCTTCTGCTTAAACATGTTGTTGTAAATTGGACGGGATAATAGGCGTGTAGAAATAATAAATTTGGAGCTCATTGGGGTGATGAGTGCTTTAGATAATTGTGGTTAAAGAAAACATTTATCATTGATGCAGTTGTTGTTATGTCGTCTATTTATATTTTTAAGCTTTGCATGGGGAAAAAATTCAAGTAACAAATTTTAAATTTTGAATTCCACTCTGACTTCTAGATATTTATATCTCTTGTTGTCACATATGTACTATTACAACTAACAGTCTGTGTCGGGTCGTCGCAACACGAACATGAACTTCTTAAGCGATGAGAGTCTGCTTGCGGTATTCCAAGACCTCATGGAAGGCTTAGAGTCGGATGGCACGAATAATGCATGCGAAGCTGATCTTGGCGGTGAAGAATTAGTTATACACAAACTTGATGCCTCCACTCTTACATTAACAGACCTAATCGTCGAGCTCGAGCGAAGAGGTTTGCAGCCGCATGGGTTCTTCTCAGATGACGCAAAACGTCTTCAGGAGTGCTTTGATTTGGAACATGAAGAATATGTTGCATCCAAGAAGAAAGAGTTGATTGACTCCAATATGGAAGAAGCACAGGAAAGAACCAAGAGAAGAAAGAATGCATTGATGCAAGAGGAAGTCGACGAGGAAAAGGAAGAGATTTTCAACAATGTTCGATTGGCAGAGTGGTTTAGACTGATTTTTTCAAATTCTTCTCCCAAGGAATGTCGGATAGATATCAATAGCATATCGGCAAGATCGTTATCAAAGGCGCTTTGGTCCAATACAAGAATTATCTCTATTGATGTGAGCAATATGAACTTGCCTGATATATCGGGATCGTATTTGTGCCGAGCTCTCAGTGGCAATTCGACACTCGTGAAATACGAGCTCGGTGGAAATGAGTTTGGCTCTAAAACTTGCAAGACACTAGCTGAATCTTTGCTGAAGAATACCACGCTCAGATGTTTAAACATCGAAAGTAACCCCATGGATGGTGAAGAATGCATAGAGCTGCTTTCGAATTCGCTCGCGATAAATTCAGGCATTATATCGTTGAGTTTGTGGCGATGTGGTATTGGGATTGAAGGTGGAAGAAAACTTGCCAAGGCTATATCAGGTAACTCTACCTTAGTGTGTTTAGAAGTTGGTTACAATAATTTTGATAGCTCAGATTTGATTTCAATTGCGGCTCGGCTGGTAAGCACTGCAAAATGTGCAACTATCTTTACTATCCGTACAAGAAAACGCGAAAGTGGCTTATTAAATTGTGGCTCATTCTCTCTTTCCACTGCCTTTTCAAAGGATATCAATCGAAAGAATCGTGACGCCAAACTTGCAGAAGATGAGGATCTTTCTGAGCAGTTGCGCAGAGCCTCTATTAAGCAGCTTGAAATTGACGCCAAAAAACAGAAAGAAGAGCAGGACGCACTGTGGCTAGAAGAACAAAAGTTATTACGCGCGGAATCACGTCGTCTTGATATGGAACGACAAAAGCAGAAAGAATTGTTGGAAGAGCAAAAGAAGCAACAGATGGAACGAATTTTAAAGTTGGAGGAAGCTCGAACGCAGGAAAAAATCAAAAAAAGTAAAGGCAAAAAGGGAAAGGCAAAGAAGAAAAAGTGAGATGAATCATTGAAAACCACAGTGCAAAAGATGTTGATTAATCCAGAGAACAACACAACAAAAAATACATAATTATCATCTACAAATCTGTTGAAAATTCTAAAATTTAAATTTCCTATAGTACACAATCTATCATCATATTCATCTCATTCTGCCGCCCATCACTCTCCGTCACTGCCGCTCAATCTACCACCATGCTTTGCATGTTGTTTCAGTCGATAGAGGCTGATAGCAGACAGCATGCGATACACAAGCGCAATTATAATGAGTCGTTTAATTTTGATCGGGATTTGTTTGAAGAACCTGCATTCAAAAAGCGGGATGCCTCGTAAGATGATGAAATCCTACAACGCCGTGTACCATCCAAAAAGCGTGACGCATCTCAAGATGACGAAATCCTACAATGCCGTGATTGTGAAAAAGACTTTTGCTTTCCCGCCAAAGATCAAGTCTTCTATGCAGCCAAGGGGTTCAACAAGCCCATCAGATGCAAGATGCAAGCCTTGTCGAACTTTCAAGAAGCAGAAGTGGTATGCTCGCGATTGCAGTAGTGGATATGGTGGTGATCCATCGGCTAAACCTACTATCTTGCCTCCTTACAATCCATCGGCTAAACCTACTGTCTTGCCTCCTTACAATCCATTGGCTAAACCTACCATCTTGCCTCCTTACAATCCATCCGCTAAACCTACTGTCTTGCCTCCTTACAATCCATCCGCTAAACCTACCGTCTTGCCTCCTTACAATCCATTGGCTAAACCTACCGTCTTGCCTCCTTACAATCCATTGGCTAAACCTACCGTCTTGCCTCCTTACAATCCATCGGCTAAACCTACCATCTCGGTGACCAATGGAATGCGCAATGATGATGATTTGGTGGGCGGGACCGATGCTGGGATGCACGATGGAATTTGCAATAGTGATGATTTGGCGGGCGTAATTGATGGAGCATCCGAAGATGATTCAGGCGATGACAGAGATGCAAATTCAACTATACATGATGGATACGATTTGGTGGGCACTGATTGCAGCAATGGAGAGTTTAATAAAAAAACTCTATTTGAATGGTAATATTCTTTGGGTTTCAATCCCAAACACTTCAAATGTGAATGCAAATCTTGATATTATCCAAGACGGGGAATGCATGAGACAGAATTTTTTGTGAAAGGTAAAAGTAGAGGACTGGCAAAAAAATTCATTGGAGGAAGAAGTAAATGCATTCGACGAAAATGTTGAATTACTGAAAAAGTTTGTCGACAAAAATGCTACCGCTGTCATGAACATGAATCATTTTATCAACAGCAATGGAGAACTTGAAAGTGGAACCATCATCCCAGAAGAAGGCAGAGGCAACAAAAAGAAAGATGTGTGTTACCTGGCTTTCAATAGCAAATCAGGATACAACGAGAACAAGGATGTCGTTTTCCCCAAAGTTGGTACGTCAAGCGACCTCACACAGTGCAAAACAAACCTCACTTACAAGCTTTTGTGCATTGCAATGAATGACAAAATTGCCAAGTCTTTGATACCACAAGAGGTTGTTCAAGCTTTCATGAAGCGATTGCCGCAATATCTGCGTATGCATGGGAGCCATGACAAGAAGCTGGAGGTACTCATCAGGACTCATTTGTTTGAATTGATTTTGGCTGCAACCACGGTGAATGTGACATGGACAATTGGCAAACAATTTTTGTATTACCCAATATGGAAATCCGTGACCTTTGTGATACTCATTCAAAGAGTATAATCACCATCAACCCGAAGGCCAGGAGCTACTTTACTCTAAATGATTTGTGTGACATTGTCTTCACTTGGATAACACTCTTATCGTTTTTGAAACAATTGGAAAAAAATGATACCACTGGGTTGTTGACTCACACAATTGGAGATGGTGGTGATGACTTTTGTAAATTGCATTTTATGAGAACTGCATTGGGAGGAGAGAACAAAATAAATAGTTGGAGGAATGCAGTTAGAGTTGCACCTCAATCTAAAATATCAGATGCAAAAGTGATTGGGCCATTGGTAAAGTTGAGTAAGAAAAAGCCCGATCCACGTTCGGCTTGAGACGAGATTGATCAAAGAGACAAAGGAACCTACGAGCATGCAAGTGATAAGCGATAAAGAAAATATTGATGGATTCATCAGGAGTATTGCCGAATTGGGAATGACATTAAAAGAGCTTTACAACAAATATTCAGCTGGCAACAATGAAAATGCATCAAACCCAATCATCATCTTAGAATGGATCATTTTGATAGGATGATGAAATTCAAGAAAGAATACGGCAAGAAGTTGTTCTTTCCCAAGGACACAAAAAGATCAATGTCATTTCTGATGGATCACTTCTTTCTTTGATCATTGGATTTAAGGGTCGTACTGTATGTTTGTGAACATATCAATGCAGCAATAAACTACCATAATTTATCATTTTCAGTTCCACAACCTGGTGGATAAACATGAAGTCAAGATGCAATAAAAAAGTGACGCAGTTGAGTTGAGTTTTGGCAAATAATTATTCCATCTTTTCTAAGTCAGCAAATTAACTTCTCTTTCTAGCTTCTAGAGGGATTGCATTAGCAATATAACACTAATGTAAAAAATATCAGCAAGAACAACAATATTATCTTTCATCAAATTTAAATCATAAATCACGGGATTTTATGATGTGATGTAAATATGATAATGATGATGATGTAAAAAATGCTACGCCCGCCTCGCGCACCACGCGACGCGCGCCTCGCTTGCTCTCTTCGGGCCATGACGAGAAGCCGTTGGCACAAAAAATAAGACATAAATTCGCCTTGCGGCTACTACAACCACAATGGCCATGCTAGTATTACCAGTAGATTTTAATGCCGATATACATTAGATGATGATGCATACCTTGTTTACGCCGATCGTGCCAATTTCCCATTCCAAGACTCAATTTCGCTCACTGTTTAATAACTCTCGAAGCAACGACCTGTCGTGAAAATGAACGTCCTTCCGGGCGCAGAGGAAATGGCAGCACCGAAAGAGGGGCAGAGTGCACACCATTATTTTGGGGAAACAGTTCAAGACTGGGGTAAGTCCATGTCATTTAGTCTTTGCGGATTTTTGTTGGGAGTTATTATGTTTTCCTTTCGTCGTAATTTTATTTCATTCCCTTATACGGAGCATATGCGAACTCAATTTGAAATGACTTATTTGCATCATGTTAATTCATAGCTAGTAATTTGGGAGGATTTATCCATTGCTCGGTTGGATTTGCACAAGCCACTTTGGCACAGACAACTAAGATTGCAGTGGATGTGGTGACTTTCCCAATAACCACCACTTGCCATGTTGTATCGGGTGCATCAGCCAATGTAGGTTGGATATTGTCGGGAAAGTGCTTCGGCGACAACTCAGATGACAATCGTTTAATTGAAAATGAGCAATTCCCATCTCCAGATGATGAACATGACAATATCCCAGGTGTCTTGAAATTTGCTTTCCACATCTCTGAAATTGTGATGGGTGCGATATCGCCCGCATTTGCCAAGAACAGAGCTGAAAGAATGAATCATTGCCATCACAAAGAAACTGGTGGGGAGATTGTCACCTACTCTGATCGCCGAAGAAATATTGAAAATGAGACCAGTACAGATGATGTGACCTCGACAAATGACGAGTTTTTTGACGCATGCGATGAAAGTGTGTTCTTTGATGCGATTTCAGTCCAAACTCCAACACTTGATAGCATAAATCATTCGCTATCAGTAAAAGAGAGTGGAGACATTCCAAAGAGTATAACTGTGGAAGCTGAAGAATTGACATTGTTTTATTTGGAGTTGTCGCATCTGCTTCAGGAATGTCATGAGACTGATTTGTCGGTGTATTCGTTGGAAAAAGATAACAATGGTGGCACATTTTTTGCAATCAATGGAAATGCTAGTCCGAAGGATTCTTTCCAAAATGTTTTAAATGTGTTGGTGAAAAGTGCTATCAATGTTACTTCAGATGACCATGCAACAGTTGGCAATGAAGCATCTAGCTGGAAGCCTGACGGAAATACGAGAAAAATTCTTCAACATCACAGCATTGACAGATACTCTGAGCATTGGTGTCTTCATATGCTTGAGAACGAAGTTCTTAAATGGACTGGTTCGTTTTCCAATGGAATACCTGCTTTGAAAACTCAAGGAGTTGTCAACATGTCGCCTACAGAATTGAAGGAACTCTTGCTTGACTCTAAGCGAGTGCAGGAATTCAACAAAAACTCACTTGGAAAGAAGGACCTTTGTGTGATTCCTTCTGATATTGGAGAAAGCAAGATAGTGGAGAATGCAATAAAAATTCCAATTGTGGGTATTATTGTGAAGACACTAACATTAACGCACTGGCGACAAATAGATTTTGGTGTAAAAGCAGGTGGGGAAGCAGGTTTTATCATCGTGTCACGCTCAGTGAAGAAGGAATTGAACGAGACTGAGACGAACCCATTTTATTCAATTAGCATCCTCCGACCTGTTCCTAACCAACCAATGAAAACAGAATTGACAAACGTGGCACAAGTGTCATGCCCTTCGGTCCCTAAGTTCCTCGTTAACCGAATTGGTTTTATGGGAGCGACAGATTTCTTTATCAATGTAAGACACCTGAGCACAACATGATTACAACATAGAAACATAGTAATTAATAATTTATGTTTCTCATAATTGTTACTACCTAATCACTACCAAACCCCTGAACATTAAGCTCGCATCCTCAATTCTCCTCTCCCCGCTCTTCAGCTCAGTCACTGTGCTATCATCCCCAACTTCCCTCTTCTTTTTTATCATATGCTCTCTTAATGCAGTTATTTCTTCCTCACTCAAGGGCTCGTCAAATGTGTCATGAGTTGGTATGCCATCGTCGCCAAACCTTGCGTATTTAGGGTGCCTCTTCTTCTTTCTATGACGGTTATCTGTAGGATCGAACCCCTCTTCATCTGCCCCGAAGACAGCCCATGATGGTGTGTCAGCAATATAATCCTCCACTCCAAATGTGAAAGTTGGATCGGATTTATGCTTCGCAGCGAGCTCTTGGAACTTTTCATAATCAACCCAAGTTCTCCATTTCCGTTTACTTGGATCCTCTGGATCTGGAATTGCAAACTGGTCAACCCTGGCTAGCAAAACACTGCAGGAATGTTTGTGCTCACATGCAAAATCATACTCCGGCATGGGATCATCCCCTCCTTCTTCCCTGATTGCATTCATCTCTGCCAATAGAATTTTACAGAACTCAATAACTTCATGGTGCCAAGGAGAGTTACTCATATTGAGGTTGGATGCATCAGATTTTCCACAAAATGTCACACCCTTTACTTCAACGAGTGAACAATGTCCCAGGGCAATCAAGCGTGCATAGCCTCCAATTTCATCACTATTCCAACCCTTCACTACTGTCAGCCTTGCAACAGTACGTTGTCCTTTGTGTTTCAAGCACGACAAGGAAGTTTGCAATCTGTCCCAAGCATCACGAAATAGAGGGCGATCAACAGCTTCCAAGGTTTCTGGAGTTGAGGCATCTACACTCACATACAACTGTGTAATGGGAACCAAATCCTTGATTGCCTGTGGATGTTGCCCATTTGTCACCAAGTATGTTGAAATCTTACGTTCATGCAGTTCGTGCAACAGCTCATTGATCATTGGGTACATAATTGGCTCTCCTACCAAACTCAGTGCACAATGGCGAACGTGATGTGCCTCATGCCAGCGATCCATCTGTATCCCTGGAATACCTCTGGTTTCCTTAATCATGCTGATATGTTCTAGGACTGCTTCTTCGACAATCATCTTAGGATCATCTGTCTTCCACCTCCATTCCCTTCCGACTGGATTTTTGTGATGGCGCCAGCAAAAAACGCACTTGTTGGCACATGCCAACGATGGAGTTGCCTCCATGCACTGGTAGGATGTGATTCCATAGTGAGTATGTTTGTAACACCCCCCTCGACCACGAAGTTGGTGTTTGGTCCATCGGCACAATTTAACGGCAGAGTGTGTACCAATGAGACGATACCCTTCTTTTTTTAGGGCCTTGGCCTGTTTGGGTGTGACCATTTCCTTGGGTTCCTTTGATTTCGATCCAGAAGTTTGAGCCTTAATGACATTTCCCATATCTTCAAGATCCAGAATTCCTTCATCTTCATCTTCGTCATCATATTCATCGAATTCCTCAGCAGAGAGTGAGTCTGTTTCATCATCATCTTCTTCTTCTTTGTTTTGGTTACTAGAACAGCAACCTGCGTTGTCATCATCCTCTGCTTTGTTTTGATTACTCGAGCAACATCCTCCATTATCCGTGGCATCCACATTGCCGTCGGAGCTTTTGCATGCACATTCTGATTCTTTTTCTTCAGATTTGTTTTCTGCTTCAGCACCATCCACAGATTGCTGCTTCTTAATTTTACTCTTGCCCTTGCCCTTGATCACATTACTAGTATCGAGCTTCACATCTTGGAAGATGGAGTTGACAACGCCATTCATCCATTTCTCAAAACTGACATCAGAATCACCAACTTCTGCATCCCCAATCATCAAACTGTTACCTCTGATCTTCCCAATCCTTTTCCTATCAGCGCCTTTTGTATTTGGGGCATTCCTCCCCACCACAGGTTTGGCGCCCAATTTCCCAACCAAGCATGAAAATACCTCCTTGGCAGGCTTTCCTACCGTCTCTGCGTCATATGCCGAGCTTCCCATTCCGAACGAACCTACTTTGAGCTGGGATTGAGGGTTGGACGAACGAAGTGGCTCCGGTGCCACTCGCCAATCCGTAGATATTTCCTGGAGCGATTGCAATAAAGTTTGTGAATCAGGAGGCAACGTCCCATTGGTCCAAGTTGGCAACACAAACAAAAGAATTGGGTTTCCTTCACTGTCTGCGGCAGATTTACTATTGTCACCATCCCCGCCCATTTCAATTGAATCTTCATTATTGACAAGCTCATCCCACCAATCGACCTCCGACACTTGAATCAGCTGCACGCGACGAGCGGGAGGCGTGGACACTCCCGATGCTGCCACTTGGGCGAGTTGATCCTCCAATTGTCGTTGTAATCGTTTGGCAAATCCGGCGCAGGTTCCGGTGGTGGAGCAGTAGGCAATGGTGATGGTTCCACGGGATAATATCCGAGGCGCTGGATCGTCTGAGGATTCTTGTGCTTGGTCGCTAGTATTTGTAGAAATATCAATGCCAATTTCTCTGTTGATAATGTCATCGCCTCTCTCTTTTTTTATTGTTGCCTCTTTTATTGATGCATGTGCATTCTTTTGTGCATCGTCGCGGATGGAAGCATCTGAGTTTTTCTTTTGGTGATAGTGCTGGTACACCCAGGCCGTTGTTAGGATGACGGCGCCGACGGAGACGGCAACGGGGTAGAGGCTGTTGGCCTTGCTTGGTGGGGGCGCCATTGTTCAACTTGTGCGCGGGAATGAAGATGGTATTTTAGAAATGGTGTTGGGTGATGGCCATGTTGCGTCAGAATGAAGTCAGCAGAAGAAAAGTTCCCAGATTACCATACAGATTATGGTGATGGTGTGTGGTGTGTGGCGGGTGGCCATGGAGGATGGAGGTGAATCCATGATTGTCTGTCCGTCGAGCTCTGGATGCGAAAATTGTGGGAATTGTGGGAATTGTCGAATTCTCAAAATTCTCGGTTCAGCTTATTTATTTCAGATTTGATTTTTTGATTCGAGGTAATTCTACAATTCCCGCAACTGCAATTAAATTTTGTAAATCTTGTGAATTTTTGGCATTAACCCCGAGCGATGTGTTGAACCAAGACAACATGTCCTAAATCATGCGCCCATGTTGTAATCTTCTGTTGCAATACTCAAAACGATATTAATGATTCAACTCTAGGAACAATAGTAATAGTAAATAGTAGGCAGTTGGTGAAGAGAAAATCAATCAATGAACAATTTATTTGGAATTTCCTTCTACCGTGACATTAATTAAAAGGCTTCTTCCCATCGACCCAAAAACAGGCACCAACATGCTAAGTGTAGTTGGTCTCCAGTCATTTGTCAAATTTATCCCTACGTCAACAAGCACCTTTTGTCAAATGATGGTTGGAGTATTCTAATCAACCACGGAATGTGGCACGTGCATAAACTAAACTTCCAGCAATACTCAAATTGATACCCAAGAAACTCAACCAGGAGAAGATATAGTCTCCTCCAATGAACATACCAAGGTAGCTCGTCAACACATTCTTCAAACACCCAACAACAGTTGTGGTCAATGCCGAGTTCGTGCTTGTGCACATGAAGATTGCCAAGTTCAACACGCTTCCCATGAGACTTGCAAATACAAGGTACACAATAAAACCGGAATTGGACCATTCTCCAAAGTTTAGAACGCGATCAATCTCGCCGGGAACAAGCATGATAATGACGGATACACCAATAGCGCTGAGAAGGGAATTTAGGAATAACACCGTCATTTTACTCTTTCTATACTCCTCGGCCGTTCTCTTCATGATGACTCCGTTGAGGGCAGTGAACAAATCATTGAAGAAAATAACAATGTATCCCATTAAATTGAATGATAAATCTCCCAATGCTGCAACTAGTGCCCCTCCCAACATGAGACCTACAGAAAGCTGGACTGTTTTGGATGGGTTGGAGTTGAGCATGTACTTTTCCAGCAACATGGTCATTAGGATGGATGCCCTTCGAAGCAACACCATCATTGGGAGACTCAAATTTTGGGTGGCCGAGAGTCCAGTCAAGATGTTGAGAAGGTAGCACGTACTGAGTGGCAGAATGGATTTGATCCCTTTCCAGCTAATTGGGAGAAGGTGGATGTAACCCAGCGTTGACGCCAACTTCAACGCCAGCGTGGTGGAAGTGAACTGGAACAAGGCCAATGAGAGAACTGATGGATATTTGAACGTCGATAGCACAATTTTGTTAGCAAAGATGACACCTAACGAGGACGTGGCATAGAACAATGCGGTGCCAATCTTTTTGCCTTGGGTGGGCGGCGGTGGGTGGGCATCATGATCAACGCCGTTGTGGAGGGGTAGTAACAGCTTCTCGGATTCGGCGCTGTTTTGTGTTTGAGATGAGGCGGCGGTTGCCTCGTCGTCGAATTTTGCGGTCATTTTGAGGGTATCAGTTTTGTGAGAGGTTTGCTTCCGGCTGTGCATGGTAAGTGCTTGTGAGTCGATGCTTCGGCTGCTCTCGGTTGGCAATGCCTTTGTCTTTGTTTGAAGTCTTTTTTATGAGCGTTTGTGGAGGGCACAATTTTTTTTTGAGAAGGACCCATTCGTTGTTTTTCTCGTCATTGTTTCTGAGCTAAGTAATTATTATACGCAATAATATGTCGTTGATAAGTATGCTATGATGTCATCAAATGAGCTAATTATTTATATATCTATCATGAGGACCTCCTTCATACATGTCGCTGTACGATATGAGTCCGCTGACGACTTAAGACAGTTAGACCTAAAGTGGTAGGAGAAACTTCTGGCCGTCGTCCGTTGACGGACGAAAAATCGGCGACTAGGACCAGT
>JALLAR010001752.1:0-11540 GCA_036939335.1 Conticribra guillardii
CGGCGTTCCCGGAGTCAAATCACATTTTGACTTTCAACGACTGCAAACAGTCTAAGGTATCCTATCAGATGTATCTATGGACACTGTATGTAGTAGATAGTATTCTTGTACTACAACATGGCACATGGCATGCGGAGCCATTCATTTTGTGCGTACTAGAGTATCTAGTTGTATTTTGTATTGTGACGCACAATATTCGCCATCACAGACAAATCACAGACACCATAATTTTTATTATTCCTAATTTGTTCTTCATTTTGCTTCAGTGAGACTGAATTCCAAGGCAATCCAGTCCATGGGATCGACTCGTTAACACTAAAACAATAATCACTATATCGTATTTCACAACAATCTTGGCAACATCAAAGGCAAGATGGCGGTAACCCAACAAAGAAAACGCGGCATTTCATGGATAATATCTCTCTTGGTTCTCATCTCCCAAAACACATCCGATGCATCCTTTATTGTTTCTTCCCCATCCACAAGCTTCGGCCACAGCAAGCTAACCACACACAACTACGAGCCCCGCCATCTCACTCACAAACGAAGAAATCAATCAACAACATCCCTCTTTTCCACCACCAACAGCAACGACACAGACACAGCCAAAGCCAACGAAGCCCGACGCCGCGCCCTCGCCCAAAAACAATCCCAAACAGACACATCCTCCACCGATCAAACATCCCAAAACAACCAACAACGCCCCCCTCCCGAATGGAAATTCTTCGACACCGCCCGCCTCCACGTCTCGGGCGGCACGGGCGGCAATGGCTGCGTCGCCTTCCGACGCGAAAAGGGCGAAGCCATGGGAGGCCCCAACGGAGGCCGCGGCGGGTCCGGCGGTGACGTCATCCTCGTCGCCGATGGATCTCTCAACACACTGGCGGCATTGCGTCAAAAGATTCACGTGCGTGCCAAATGGGGCAATAATGGGATTGGCAAGAACAAAGACGGAAATCATGGCGAGGATGCCATTGTGAGAGTGCCGTGTGGAACGATTGTGAGGGAATTGCATACGCAAAAGGTGGCGGGAGAATTGAGGTACGAGGGCCAAACCTTGATTGTGGCGAGAGGAGGACGAGGAGGGAGAGGGAATGCAGCGTTCAAGACGAATCGGAGGACGGCTCCCAAGTTGGCGGAGCATGGAGAACCGGGTGCGGAGCGGTGGTTGGGCATTGAATTGAGATTGGTGGCCGATGTGGGATTTTTGGGCATGCCCAATGCGGGCAAGTCCACTTTGTTGGCGGCGGCGAGTGCGGCAAGGCCCAAAATTGCCAATTATCCGTTCACGACAATTGTCCCTAATTTGGGGGTTTGTGATTTGGGAGATGAGGGTGCAGGATTGGTGTTGTGCGATATTCCCGGATTGATTGAGGGAGCCGCAGACGGGACGGGATTGGGACTTTCGTTCTTGAGACATGTCCAAAGATCCAAGGTATTGTTGCATGTGGTGGATGGGACTTCGGAAGATCCAATTGGGGATTTCAATGTGATTAACAAGGAATTGGCCAAGTATGATGATGTCTTGGCAAAGAAGCCGCAGGTGGTGGTATTGAATAAGGTGGATGTGTCAGAGGTCAGGGAGAAAGAGGAGGAGTTGATGGAGCAGTTGAGAATGGCGGCGGGGCATTCTCGTGTGCTTTCCATTTCGGCAGCAACGACGGAAAACGTTCAGCAACTTATGGGACGTTTGAAAAAGTTTGTGGAAGCGCAAGCCAAGGAAGTTGATGAGNACGGAAAACGTTCAGCAACTTATGGGACGTTTGAAAAAGTTTGTGGAAGCGCAAGCCAAGGAAGTTGATGAGGAGGAGGATATTCTCATGGCAGAGGTGGACTTTTCAAAAGGGGCCATGGATAGTGATAGCGATGACTTTGGTGAGTTTGGTAGATTAATATCTACAGTTCCATGTATTATGAATTTGTGCTCAATTATTTAACAACACCGAAACTCAATACATGCAAATATATTCTCCAACCACTTTTAATATCACAGATATCGTTAGCGATCCAGCCTATCCCGGACAATGGCGTGTCAGCGGAACCTACATCGAACAAATCGCCAAAATGACGCATTGGGAATATCCCGAAGCCGTCGAACGCTTTGGTCGTCAACTAGAAGCTTTGGGTATTGCTGGCGAACTCACAGGTCGCGGAGCTGTGGAAGGAGATTTGGTAATGATTGGTATTTATGATTTCGAATTTTCTCCTGGAATGACCAATGTATATATTCCAGAAGAATTGTTGGAGAAGGATAAAATGTATGAGGAGCAGAGGGCAGTCGAGCGTGGAATGTTGTTGGATTCTAAATACGGCGATGATGATGATAGGCCAGCTTGGAGGCCGTTCTCAAAGGGCGGATACATGGATGTGGACAGAGATGAGATTGTGGAGTTCAATGACGATGGAGAATGGGATCTGTTGGACGACGATTTTGATCTCAGCCCCGATTTTTTGCCAGGAGATGAATTCTATCAATCTTAATTCATCGCTTTAATGCTATGATGTGTTCTGGAGTCAAAATGAAATTTAGCAACATGATGGGCAAATTTGTGTTTAATTGCAATACTGCCTCCTCATTAGAATATAACAATTCCATGTAAAATGTAGAAAAAAATCTTTCTCGTGTTTGTGGTATTGTTACCCTATCTAAGGTTGAGTGCATCACCACATTTAGCATTTCCCCATGGCCCACTCAAAGTACTTTTCTAAAAAGTATGTCTCGTCCGAGGACACACCATAGGTTGTCATTGACAAAGTCAATACTGCAGCTTATTATGTCCCTGCTGATGATCTTGGAGGATACTTTTTTATGCTGATGAGGTTTCCTACTTCTTTCGCGGCACTGAGGTGATGATTGGGCCCGTGGTGGGATCTAGTTTGTCCATGCATTTACCGTTTCCGTGGTAGGCTGTCCCGCGTACAGTCCTCGCTAAGCAATTACCAGCGGGATTTCAACTGTGCTGATCGTAAATAATGATCCACCGTTAAATATCACATGAAAACTCATTTGTATCAGCGAGAGTGAAGTTTCGCTACTCATAAAGAATATCATGTTATGGCAAATTATTGAAAAAGAGAATGTGGATAGAAGAAGATGTAAATCACTCTCTTGAACAATTTATAATTTCATTCCATTAGATAGCACCAAACAAGCCTCAAGATGGCTTTTTCCAAACGGGTTTTTTAGGAGTAGCTTTCTTCTCATTTGTTGTCTTGCTACTGCTGCAACTACTAATACTACCGCCACCACTCTTTTCTTTCTTGTCCAAACCCGCAAACATTCCTTTACCATCGCCACCCCTTTTCGCTTCCCTCCTGGCCTTCAAAGCCTCCGCCATCAACATCTCCGGATCTTCCTCTTCATCAAAATCCCAATCCTCGCCATCATCATCATTATTAGCACCACTGCTACCGTTGCTGCTGTCGTAATTAAATCCCATTATCGACCGTGAATTTTCCTTTGCCTTGCGTTTGGCACGAAAGGAGGCAAAGTCATCCAATTCTTCATCGTGGTGGATTGTCAATCCCTTGTCGAGTTCGTCTTGTTCTCTTTTCTTTTGTTGTAGATATTCGGCCAATAATGGGGAGACATCATCATTGTCGATAGTAGTAGTAGTAGTATCAATGTCGGTATCTTCCAATTCATTCCCCATTTCGATTTCCATTCCATCCAAACCACCATCTATACCATGGCCTTGTCCCTCTTTGGAATTATTCGTATCCCCATTATCCATACCACCACTACTACCACTACCACTACCACTAATATTCCACTCCACCGGATCCTTCAAAACATCCTTCATATCGTACCGAAACACCATTAAATCATACACCCGTTCCGCCCAAATGGGAGTCCATCCCCTCATTTCGTACCCCACCGTAATGATGCGCACATTGTCCTTGCCCCCGAGGATGGATGCGAGGTAGGGTTGCAATTGGTGCAGTGCCTCGCTGACGAAATACATGGTGATGACGGTGGTGTTGCGTAGTTTGTGCGTGATGGCGTCTTCTTTGGACCAGTCTTGGTGGTTGGTATTGTCGTTGTCTTTTTCGATGTTGGTGTTGTTGTTGTTGTTTATGTTGTTTATGCCGTTATTGATTGCATTGTTGGTGGATGCATACGATTGCTGTTGCTGTTGCTGTTGCTGTTGCTGTTGCTGTTGCTGTTGCTGTTGCTGTTTCATATACACTTGTTTCTGCCTCTCAATCACTCGTTTCAAATCCGCCTGCACAAACTCCAATCTCTCCGCCTCCGACACCATAGTACCTCCCTCCTCGCCACCAGCAACAGTATTACCACCGCCACCATTGCTCGCTCCGCTCGCATTAGTGCTCGCATCAGCGCTGCTCGCCGGAACGAACCTCCTCCCCATCCTCTCCCTGCACCGCTCCAACACATTCCAATCCACATCCACCCCCCAGCTCCTCCCCACGTTCCACGGCCGTCCCACCGCGCCGAAATTGAATCTCCCATCGCCGCATCCCAAATCGGCATGAACGTCTCGGGGGGCGGCATGGGCGATTTCGAGGGCGCGTTTGACGACGAGGTCGGGGCAGGGGACCCAGGGGGAGAGGGAGGCGAGGGAGAGGTATTGGGGGGCGGTGAGGGGGGCGCGGGTGAGGGGGTGGAGGGGGGCGAAGGGCGTTCCTAGTTTGTTGCTGTTGCTGTTGGTGTTGTTGGATGGGTTAGCGGAGGAATCGCTATTGTCAGTGTTCGTGTTCGTGTTCGTGGTGCCACGTCGTCGTCTTCGGCGAAGAGGAGGTTTGGACGATGCATTCTCTGTAGATTGTGCTGCAATTGTAGCAGTGGACGAAAATAATGATGATGGCATGCTCTTCCGCTGCAGTATTGGCGTTATTGATTGATGATTCCATTGATATTGATATTGATGATTGCCAGTAGTACTGCTAATACTACGACCATAAATAGTATTTATTGTTGATGTTGATGTTGAACAACGACGACAACAACAACTGCCACTTGCGTTAACCATGGCCATGGGCGATTGTCGGATGCCAGAATTCAGATTCAGTGCGCCCTGCATCGATGAAGCAGTTACAGTGATGCTACGACGAAACATGTTTGAAAATGTCAATGAGTTACGTAGTTGTTGTGCAACCAACTCTAGATATCTTCTAGTGGTAGTAGTAGTTAGTGATGGCTATTGTTGACGCCAGTGATGGATATCGGTGGATGGATGTAATTGAAATGGTTGGGTTCGTCGTTCTGTTGTGGTTTATTATTTAATATGTGGCCTTTTATTATTTTTTGTGGCTCTGTTTGTGGTTGTGGGTTCGATGATCCATAAGTAATATCTTTTCGAAGTTACCCGTTTTTCCGGCCTTTCGCGGGGTACTGGTAATTAGCTCGCTCGCTCTCCCATCTATCTCCCACACCTTCTTTTTCTTCATTCACTTCCGTCTTGATTCCGTCCACGGACCAATTTCCACCTTGCTTCCATCACAAGCAACCAACCAACTACGATAACCCACAGCACAAATAATAATATAATATTGTAGATAATACAATAGTATTGTACTACATGGCAATGCAATCATGATTATTATTATTACTTGCGTGGGCCGGCCGTCAATCAATTAGCAGTCAACAATTCAACTTCATAACAGGCGTCATTACTCAAACCATTCACCAACAACACCACCACTAGAGGTAGTACCTACTACATACTAGCTAGCAACAATGACAACATCATCAACATCATCAACATCATCAACATCATCAACATCATCAACAGCATCAACAGCACCACCCGCAACAACAACAAGAACGTTATCATCGACAGCATCACCGCGATGGCAAATCGCCAAACTCGCAATAACATGCCGCCTCCTCCTCCTCTCCGCCATGTCCCTCTCCAGTGCCATCCTTCCGGAGTTTTATCCGGGGGAGGGCGTTCTTCAATTTGAATTACGGCTTTCGTCTTCGTCATTGCCATTATCATCGTCGGCACGGCATTGCTATTGTTTAAAGGGTCATGCATGCGATGATTCAACCATCATTGATACTAATAATCGTGATGGATATCATAATCGTTCTCTTGGCAATGATGCTGCCAACGCATATAATTCGTATTGTGCGGATCATCCAAACAATGATGCAACAACAGCAGCAGCAAGAGCAGCAGCAAGAGTGATAATACCGGCACTAAACAACTTTTACAGAATTCTACTAACGCCCATGACAAAATGGGATGCCGCCCGATTTTTAACATTGAGCGTGAATCCCCGTGCGAGATATTACGATTATCGTCATCATCCTCCATTGGAAGAGTCGGTATTGCGCAATGATGATGATGATGTTCGTCGTGATTCTGATTCGTGCAGTATACTACCATCATCGTCTTTGTCTGCTTCCTCGCATGACAATAATAATAATAATAACGACAACAACATGAATAATAACGACAACAACATGAATAATAACGACAACGAAACAAACCGCTTCCATCCATCCGAACAAGCCCACGCCTTTCTCCCACTCCTGCCCCTCCTCCTTCGATGCATCGCCAATCGCATTCTACTCCGAACGCTGCCCCCAATGTTGCTTCCATCGACCTATGAGGCGACGGTGGCATTGGCGGCGGTTATTTTGAATAGTGTGGCGTTTGTTGTTGCGGCGGTATCTTTGTATGATTTGACATTGTTTTTGTTGTTGATGGGAGGCAATGATGCTGCCGATGATAATGTTGCTGATGATAATAATCATGATGATAGTAATCATGATGGATTATCAATGGCGACAGAAAAGAAGAAGAAGAAGAAGAAAAAGAATAACGAGGGAAAAACAGACGAGAAACAAATAATAAGGAAACTCAATCCTCGCCAGCAACGACAATATTACCAACAACATCGCCACCACGATCAATGCCATCATCTTGCCAACATTACCGCACGATTATTTTGCATCAACCCCGCCGGAGTATTTTTCACCACGGCCTATTCGGAATCGATATTCGCAATGATGACATTTGCCGGACATGCCATTGTTGCTAGGGGGCGATACTACTACTGCTACTACTACTACTACTATTGCCATAGTTGCCATTATCCATCGGTGGCGGTGCCACATCATCAGTGTAGTACAACAACATTGTCGTCGTGGCAATGGGCGGTGGTCAAGCGGTGGTTGTATTATTGGATTCCATCCACAATGTTATGGATGATTGCGTCGTATACACGCTCCAATGGTACATTTTCTTCTATTTGGTACATCATTGTTGCTATTGGAAATTGCTGCTCCCATGTCCTTGGTTATTACTACTACTACTACTACTACTACATGATTGGAAATAATAATGATAATGTTGAACAAAGAAAGAAAAAAACGTATCGTGGGAAAGGAGTACTAGTATGGTCCATGGGCAAAGCGATGCTGGCATGTGCGATGGAAATCCTTTCCCATGGTGTTTTGGCATTGCTTATTGCCACTCCCGTATTGTATCATGATTGGAGTGGATACAAAATACATTGTGTTCAAGATGCGATGCACCAGTCAGTATTGAGACCTTCGTGGTGTCTGGAGAATTCGAGCAATCATCATCATCATTACAGCGACTACCTTCGTCAAAAGTTTTCTCTCTATGCCCACGTACAACGAAAACATTGGAATGTGGGATTTCTGCGGTACTATGAATTGAAACAAATTCCGAATTTTATTCTTGCCTTTCCCGTGTTGGCTATTAGTTTCTGCGCTGCAGGTTGTTGGATTGAGAGGAGTTGGAATCGTCATGCAGAACATTTTATTATTGAGGGCAATGGGAGGAAGCGCTGTTGGGTGTGGAATGTATTCGTATGGGCGTTTTATGCATTGGCTGCTTCTTCGTATGATTGCATGGTGCCACTCGGTCGTTATGGATTAAATAGTGCAACGAAAGGTACTTTGACAGCAGCGGGGGGAAATAATGCCGACCGTGATCCGTCCAATATGTTGCTTGGCCCCACGTTCCTTTCCTATTATGCCATTCTAGCTGGATTTGCATTTGTTGGCACATTTCTTGCTCACGTTCAAATATCCACCCGGCTAATATGCTCATCGTGCCCTGCGTGGTATTGGTTCATTTGCGTGCTTCTTACCAAGTGCAATAGAAAAACCAATGATGACCAGCCGAGCAGTGGCAGAGAGGACTACGGCATTGTGCAGATTGTTTTTCAAATACCGTTTCTGATTTACGCCTATTTTGCCCTTTACAATCTGCTGGGTGTGATTATGCATGTAAATTGGCTTCCTTGGACATAATGCATAAAACGTGAATGCTCGATATTTTTTTCATGTCATTTTTGGTTATTATTGGGAGAACTCCCATCTAATGAAGTCAAATGCTGTTTGTAAACTACCTAGTGCAACATTTTTCAAAGCCCACAGAATGGTAGTTGTGCATAGACACAATGCGATGTTTACAGACATTGTCTACTGCCAATCATACACAGCTGGTGGTGATTATTTCAACTCATCATTACTAATGATAATGCGCACAATAAATTTAAAAATGTATAATAATATTATAGTAGACCAGCACAGAGAAGGGGAAATGGAGCAGAGTTTGAATGCTAGAATCATAATTGAAAATAACATAACCCCGGCCGCCCTCTCAGTAGATACAGCATGCATGGCACTCTCTCTCTCTCGAGAGATTGTCTTCATTAATGATTGCTTCCCAAAAACAAATAAACTTCATCTCTGCTGCAATAATAGACATGAAAAAAAAATATTATGGTCGTGTGCAATTCTGCCTAATTTACATATTACCATCATTACCTAGCGAATGTTTTTTTATTTTTTCGAATGGATTCGAGCATCAAATTATACCACAGCATACTAACACGAAAGACAATTCAAAAACAAAAAATGATACAGGCAGAAGATTATGTGTGTGTTCATATTTGCTGTGATGACGAGGATGCTCTGGTAGAAGTGAGTTGAGTGGTGGTAATGAGAGATTGATCGATGATCTCGGTGGTGATGGTTGATGTCACTTGTAGACCAACATAAGATTGGGATGGAGCCTATCAGATCGATGTGTAGCATTAGAGCTGACGTTGTGAAGGATGTTTACACAGATGCAAGCTCCTTTGGCTTCTCTGATGATGCCTCAGAGGATGCATTGACTTTCCATTCCTTCTCTTCTGATGACGCATCTCCGTTGGTGGGAGCCGTGTTTCCATTGGCAAATACTTGGTCAAAGATTTCTCCCTCAAGAAGAGACTTATCTGCGTCATTGACAACATTGATAATTTTACTAGGTTCCTTGGTGGTTTCAACCGAAGCCTTGGGGGCTTCTTTCTTTGCTGCAGATGGGGCAACAGCATCTTCCAGTGGTTTTTCTTCTTGGAAGGATCCCGACTTGGCAGTCTCGGGAATCCTGCCCAACAACAATCTTCCAGCCACTCTGCCCACTCTTCCGACAGTATTTCCCAACACTCCTTGAACAATGACCTTGTCGGCCATCAAGGCGGCCTTCTTCCTCTTGGTCAACTTGATGGGAGAGCCATCCTCATTAAATCCAGGACGCTCCTCCATGCGTTTCAACTCTTCTCTCTTAATCATGTTCGTGCTGACAGCACCAATAACTTTCAAGGTAGGGCAAGGACTGGTGAATGTCTTGGCTTCCGGCCACTTGGCACCCGTAATCTCAGTCGCGGTTTCGAACAACTTCACGGACAATTCCAAGTTGTTGACTTTGTCGGATTGATCATTTTCGTAAATGGAGTCCCATCCACCACCGGCTCCTCCACCTCCGGAGATTTGTCCTCCCTTCTCCAATGCCGCGGCTCCACGTCCCTCACGGGGACCACCGTTCCATGACCAGTACACACCGCTCTTGGCGCATCGTGGATCGTGAGTCACTTGGAACAAACGCTGGCCTGCCTCTTCGACGCCCACGTATCCTCCGGTAATGTATTTCATAAAGATGGGGAAGTATTTGCGGAACCACGCGCGCTTCTCACGGAACAAGGGCGTTTCGGCAATGCATCCGGGGTAGATACTCGAGAATGCAATTCCCGTGTTACGATTGTATTTGGAATGTAAAAAATTAGAGGTCATCATCAAACATAATTTGGAATCTTTGTATGCCTTTGCTCCGATGAATCCATATCCATCCGCCATGGCAATGGGGTTTTCGAATCCAGCTTTGAATCCATCGAGATTTTTCAAATCGGCAATGGGATAGACTCCCCCACCTCCAACGGTGTTATCATTACCAGTGACAGATCCCACCATGGTAATGCGCGGATCAGGAGCGGCGGACATTCCCTCCATAAGGCGCGAAATCATGAGAAAATGCGAAAGGAAATTGATTTGCATCGTTTGTTCGTGCCCGTCCACGCTCCACTTGGCATAGTCCAAGGAGGGCTGGTACACGCCCGCATTGCAAATCAATCGGTCAATGGGTTTGGAGAGTTGATAATCCTTGAGATTGTCGCAGAATTTGTGGACGCTGTCGAAGGAATTGAGTTCGCATTCCATAATCTTGAAATTGTCCATGTTCCAGCCGTCGAGTTCAGCGACGGCTTCCATTTTGTCAACGTCGCGGACAGCGCCGACGACGTGGTATTTGTCAGTGGCGAGGAGGTTTTTGACGGTTTGGCGACCGAGGCCGGACGAGCAACCGGTGATGACCACAAGTTCTGAAAACAAGGAATAGGTGGAAGAATTCATATGAGTGAAAAGAGTTCAATGATGCAAGACAGAAATGACGCAGGCGCGAGATGAAACTATGAAACTCACTCTTGTCACCGAAGCGTTCCTCCGTCTTGGCAAGGGCAACTTTTTGTTCATCCGTTAAAATTTTGGGTGGCTGCCAATTCGACATGAATTTGAAGGCATCGGCGCCATTGCTGCTCATGCAGAGTGCGGCTAGGAGGAGGACGGCTTTGCGCATCATTTTTATTGTGTAGTACTTGAATTATTTATTAAAAGGTAGAGTAGGAATTCAATTTCTGCGGTAGCAATTTGGATGAGAATGTAGGTATTGTCGACCAACACTCGAATAATGATGATGATGATGAAGAAGAAAGAGTTGAAAATAATTTATGGAAAGTTGATGTATCTATTCGGTGGGATCGATGTGGAGATAGAGGGGAAAAAATGATGTTGCCAAAGAAGAGCAAGAATCTTTCTTCCACATTGCATTCCCGCCATCAAAAGCATCCTGCATCAAATCCACCCATCAAAAATGGAGTGTCTTTGTCCATTTAGGAATTAGTACTATCCCCTGTGCAAGAACTTGAAGTTGAATGTTCTACAAAAAATATATATTAATTCCAACGTCTTCAAAATCATCACAAACGCACCACCGCATTGGAGAGAACAACACGTAAGATCTTTTGGTTCAAGTTCAATAAAGATGGAGTAAATAGTTAGTATAGAGTACTACTAAATACTTCTTACTCTAGCTTGCTACTCTAGAGGTAGTAGGTATCTACGTCTGTTCGTCGTGATTCCATCCCTATTCTCCTCGCTCCAGCAACAAACCGAAGTTCTTATAAGTGTGTGTAGTGAGTGTCTAACATGTACACAT
>JALLAR010001760.1:0-13771 GCA_036939335.1 Conticribra guillardii
GATTTACACAAGACAGTAATTCTATCGACAATGGCCGATTGTCGTATTCCCAACACTGGTGATGGCCACGGTCAAAGATGATGGTGGTTGAAGGGTTTCTATTGTATTAGGATTAGATATCAGATATCATTAAGTATGATTCAGAACCTCTACATTATTGTATGGTCAATGGTCCCACTTGAGACCCTCTATCTATGGTACCATATTTTTATGGTAGATACTCTACAAGTTCAAAACCAATGAGTTAGTAACTCCACCAAACCCCTTAGTTAACTCAAAGGACTTGGTATGAACCGTGTGCATTCCTACATAGCAAAATGGTACCTAGGGTGTTGAGTTGCATTCCAGTGTACAGAACACAACATGATGCCACCATGGTAAAGGTGGAATTTGAGCACTTCACAACAATATTTTTTGACAAAACTTCATCCACATCTTTATCACTCCCCTCCCAGTTGATATCTATTTCTGATCATAAAAAAATGTCCACTGCCAAAGTGGATTTTTTACCGTGGTGGCACCATGTTAAAAGTTTGAACACAAATGGATTTTGGCCGACCAAATCTCTCTACGCAGGAATCGTGTATATGCTCAGTGCTCATGTTTGGTAACACAAGATAATTTTGGTTAGTTTGCAATTTCAATTATGCACATACCGGCTATGCAGTACATCATATGTGTTGAATACAGCGGAAGTACATAGTAAAACATATTTGTCTGTACACACCTTGTTGGAATTGGAATGGTAGCCTACCAGACCCCTACTTACGTAGGAAACCATTACCGTGTATACCAATACATACTCGAGCACTACCAGCACCAGCTGCGTAGAGCATACATGTGCTAGACACATGTGTGGCTTGCGGGCGGGCACGTGATGCACATGTATATGGCAACTTCTTTCTAAAGTTGCCACCACCACCAACAAAACTCATCACATTTTATGTGGACAAAGTCACAATCATAAAGTTACTTAGAACGTTTTTAGCTGACTAACACACCAATGCATGCAATCTTTGAGGAAGATGACAACAATGAAGTAATGCAACAATGGAACAATACACAACAACATGTCACAATTGCACAAAAGCAACAAAGTGTAAACACCAAAAATACACCCACTGTGCCTACCACCCCAACCATCACACAAGAGGATGATGAGACACCACCACCACCTTGGTGTTCAATACGCTTCATGTCCCCTAATATTATCTCCCAACATGCCCTCCATTTTGTCATGAAACAATTCATTCAGCAAGTTGTGGGGAGCTTCCAATATTATGCATGAGCCCTTGACTCCACCGCCCTCATGTCGCTCAGCAAAAAAGCCAGTGTACAAGCAGCATCAACCAAGAACACACTGTGGTGAACAAAACAATTCCATGACTACATGGCCGCCCCCAATGCTAGAAGCCGAGCGAGCGGGCGGCCCCATTTTTTCTTCGGGAGCGTGCCCTGCTGATGGGCAGCCCATTTTCCTCAATGGTGCATTTCACACGATGTGTAGCATTTGCAAAATAGTAGCAGCTTTGGCAGCAGAAGCAGAACTGGGAGCTCTCTTTTTAAACACAAGAGAAGCAAAGGCGCTTCGGCTGGCACTCACTGAATTGGGCAATCCACAACCACCAATACCTATCCATATCGGTAATACCACGACTGTGGGTATTGTTAACAACACAATAAAACGACAACAGTCACAAGCAATTGAAATGCAATATTTTTTGTTATTGGATGCTGAAGCACAACGACTATTTAGATTTTGCCATCAGCCGGGACAAGAAAACCTAGGAGACTATCACTCCAAGAACCACACAGGCCCACACCATACCCATGTGCGCCCATATTGTTATGTACACCAGGACAACAGTCCTCCATTTTTACTGCAAGCTAGACTGCCTAGTGCTCAACGAGAGTGTTAGAACGGTACCAGACCCCTACTTACATAAGAAACCATTACCATGTATACCAATACATAAGACTGCAAGCCCATAAATGAACCAGAGGATGACAGATGGGGTATTTGTTCTTCGGTTCTGCTACGTTTACAGGTAGACATTCTTGTATAACTTTGTACATGCACCGTATGTACATGAAGTAAGACTGTCTACCTGTAAACGTACCAGAATTGAAGAACAACTACCCCGTCTGTCATCCACTCTAGTTCATTTATGGGCGCAGTCTTACATACTCAAGCACTATCAGCACTAGCTGCATAGAGCATGCATGTGCCAGACAAATGCATGCCTTGCAGGCGGGCACATGATACACATGTATGGCTTCTTCTTGCTAAAGTTGCCACCACCAAAACTCATCACATTCTATGTGGGCAAAGTCACACTCATAAAATTACTTAGAACGTTTTTAGCTGACTTAATTTATGAGAAATTCTAGTCTCTTTGACACACCTGCCTTGGCCATGTGTGCGCACCTCCATCTTATTTGAGTCACACTTATTTATAGTTTAAAGAAGAGCAATGGTGGCCAAGTTTCAGATGAGTCCCTCTTTTGTCATGCTGTGCCAAATGCAACACATGCATGTGGGGCCATCCGAGCTGAGAAAAAATATTGAAAATTATAAACTCAAAACAAGATATGATTACCATGATTTGGCTTATGGTGCAAAAATAAGTGGATTGGTAAAGATTGGATCTGATCAGCAGATGAAGCAAGTCACTGCTGCAATAAAAATATTCCATGAAAAGAACTTAACAAACAGTAAAATGAGGAGAGTTTGTCCTTCATAGGAAAACCTTGAACATCTTTGGAATATGACATTTTCATTGGTGGCGATGTAAGTGATTTAAGATCTGATTTTGAGAAAACATCCGGTTCCACACTTTGCAAGGTTTCAGGTGGAGACAAATCTGGGAGAAGAATCAATGAAGGCCTTTTTTGCATCTTTGGATCATGTGTAGATATGATTAATTGATGAATTTGATTCTTGCATTTGAGATGACATCATTATGTTGATGAGCTAGGAATGACACCGCTCCAATGAAAGATTTTTAGAAATGATGGCAATATCATGTTAGAGCTGCGAAAAGATATCAGTGAAGCTGCGAAGGAAGCTTGCAAATGCTTGAAGTAGATAAAAAACGAAAAGTGATTCCATAATGTAGAATGAGAAAATCAACCGATCGATACTTTCGGTGGAATTCATTAGTAATATCTACTGGAACGTACAAAGTAATATGTATTTGTTAAGCACTCATTTTTCGTAAGTTACAAAGAAAACACTGCTGTTTCGAAAGTTAATACCGCCCGCCTACTCTTTACCTTTTTTTTGTGAAACATTTGTTCGTTTTCATTGGAATGGGCCGTTCCTTGTAAAATTATATTGCATCATCTATGTAAGTTTTATATCTTCAGCGACGGCGGTGTCTATCACGCTCCCAGCGATCATCCCTCCTTTGTTCTCTTTCACGAGATCTAGATCGACGTCTGCTATCTCTATCTCCTCCAGCACCCCAATCGCGTCCTCCTCGAGGTGGACCCCCGTGACCTCCTCCTCCTCCATAGCCACCTCTCCAACCTTGATTCGGCGGTGGCGGAGGAGGGCCGCCATACCCTCCTCTAGAAGGGCCACCATATCGATCACTGCCATACCCAGGTGGAGGAGGACCTCTCCCCATTCCCCCACCGCCGCCGCCGCCAAAACCCTTCTTTTGTAATTCCTTCAGCTTATCTCTAACCAACTTCCATCCTACATATTGTTTCCCGGCATAATGTGCAGCAATCCTCTCATCAGCATCACGACTACTCATGAAATTTCCTGACACCTCGCATACAATTTTATCCGTTGAGGTGTCGGATCGGAGATATTGGAGTTGACGCAATAAATTGTCGGTATTGTCACGAAGTGGGGGAAGTTGCAGTGAAAGTGATTGAAGTTGGAGAAGGCAGGAGAGTTTTAATTGTTGCAGCGCAAGCACACGGGGATGCGTACTATTGGTTGGATTCAGCTCTGTTTCTGATGACACTTTCTTTCCATCCGAATCTTTATCGGTTCCCTTGTCTTTCTTTTTTTGTTTTTCCTTTGGTTTGACTTCCTCGTTGGTTTTTGGTTCTGTCGTTACTGTTTCTTTCTCTTGCTTCTTTGCATCACCTGAATCGTCATTATTATCCGCTGCATTCTTCAAAACTTTTAAAAGATCCTCTTCCTCTTCCTGTAATTTTTCCAATTCTTCCACCAACTCGGACATCTCCTCTTCGATCAAAGTTGCCTGCGCCACATTATTGGCACATTGCTCCAACATCTCCTCATCCACCGTCACAATCAAATCCTCCCGATTGCCCCTCCCACTTCCCGCCGTCCGCTGCTTCATCGCCTTCGCCACCTCCTGCCGCAACTTCTCCTTATTCCTCGCCACCGTCCTATCGCACTGTCGGACCAAATCCGCCAATTTCCTCGCCAGCATGTCTTCATACCCCAAACGCCGTTTCTCGTGATCCGGAAGCGATGCAAATTCCTCACGAGCATGTTCGTCCACTCTGTAGGGATTCGGTCCAATGTCAGATTTTGTATTGGTGAATAAATCATAAATGTCGATTCCACCGGCGCCTTCGTTAGCGGCGACGGATTCGGCCCATGTGGGATTTTCGAGGGAGGAGAGCGACCATGCGCAAAACAGTGGGCAAATGTCGGGGTCGTAGCAAGAGCGTTTTTGGCGCCGTGGGACTCCTCCTCCAGTGGTGTTGTGAGAGGAGAATCCGGAGGCACCTTCGACGGGAGCATTGCGGTCGGCGCCCATGAGGGCGTCGAGCATTGCTCGGGCTTCGTCCGCCATGATGATGTTGTCTTTCCTTTCACAGTTTTGCTGATTAATTCGATTACTTTGATTTTGCTCGCGGCGCGCACGGCGGCGCGGAGCGGAAGGCTGCTAGTAGCGTCACGAGCTATTAATAGTTTTAAAATGCCTACCTGGGTACTAGGAAGATAGCCGTACCTTTCGGTTTCATTGAAAGGGTCACAGAAAAAAATCATCGTAGGTAGCCAATTTTGGACGATTCCTACAAATTTATTAAGTAAGTTCAAATTCTGCACCTACGGACGACAATCAGTTTCGAAATTTATAAAGGTGCCTTTATCAATGAAATCGAAAGGTAGTATCGTTCGTTCATTGTATCTACGATCTTCTACGATAATAATAATAATATTATGTCCAGTCCCACTTCCCGTCAAGAGCCAATTTTTTCGAAGACGAAGAACGAAGCCAGAAGCCAGGGAAATTCTCACATCAACCATTCAAGGGGGGAAAATGAATGGATAGAGAAGGGATTTGTCAAGGCGCGAACCCAACAACTCACTGCGCAGTCTCATGTTTGCGTCACTGTCCATTCACTCCCCAAGATGCGGCACCCGCATAATCCGACATTGCGTAGCATCTTCTCGGCGCAAAACAACATCCTCGGCGGGCACTGCTTCTACTACTCTCAATCCACCGGTTGATCAAATACCCTCGCCTCAGTTTGACCACGTTGAAATTCGCAATGAGATCGAAAATTATTGGTTCACATCCGAAGCCAACACGCGTTGGTATTGGTGCTTCTCCGCCCACGAAGCCAGCCGAGAATACCGGAAACCCACCGCCGCATGGCATTGGCTAGATCGAGAATTGAGTTCCAATATGGCGGGGGAGACTGGCGCCGTTCACATTTACAAAGGTGCTCTTGCGGCACTGTCCATTCGACCCATCAATGATCAAGTTTTGGAATTTTGTCAGTCTCACATGAAAAATGAAATGGCACATCTGGACATGTTTCAGTCTATTGTGCCAAAAGGAAAACATACAAAATTATTGCCCATTTGGAGAATGGCAGGCTTTACATTGGGCTTCTTTCCAACATTGCTGGGCGGGAGTCAAGCCTTGTACGTCACCGTCGAAGCCGTGGAAACATTTGTCGAAGAGCATTTTCAAGAGCAAATAGTCTCTTTGAAAAAGGAGAATGTTTGCCCCAACCTGGTTCAATTGTTGGAACATTGCTGTGAAGATGAAGTTCATCACAAAGAGGATGCAGCACGTCGACTTTTGAATGGGAAAGAGGGTTATATTGATCTGGATGCATTTTGGGTGCAGCCGTGGAAAACTATAGTCAGAGGAGGGTCGGCTGTGGCCGCTCATATTGCAAGACGAATATGATGTTGCTCATGCAATAAAAATGTTGGTTGCAAGACGTCATGATATCAATATACATATTTCGTCAAATGGCAGACAGCCATAAAATTCGTCCCATGCATCTTACTATTTGCCACATGTGCCACCGTTGAACTCCAATTTGTTTCCCTACCTCTCCGCTCATGTAGTATAGTAACTACCAGTCTCCATCAATAGGTCGTGTCTTGCGCTCAATTGCTGCATACAAATAATGACAACTGGCACCACGAACATTGAAAAATATGTTTCCTCTCAAAACGCAATAATCGTCATGTAGATGAATTTGAAAATCTTGTTCTGATCAAAAATGTACAATTAAAATAAAGGATGGATTCCTTGTGTCTCGTTAGCACATTGTTTATGTGTGATGCTGCAGCGGAAGGAATCGGGACAGTAGAAGAGATAGGGGTTTCGAGAAGCAATATATTTGTTTGCTGGTGCCAATTTGCAACTAGATAATGAAATTGCGTACTCAATCGTCAGGTCCTTCTTTGGCGACAAGTGGTAGTACGCGCATGATCATTCTTTTTGACTAAAACTTAGTTTGATTCTCAATGGGTTTGTGTGTTTGTGTTGTTTTCAATCAGAATAAAGTTGGCACGTATGCATTTGGCATTATTTGGTAAATGAAAATAACGTAATATATTTGTCACATTTTAATTTCCTCGACATCATCTTGTCCTCCGTATTACTGTCATCATTGTTGCACCATTTTTCTGCCTCTGAATAATGTGTGAATCACGTCATTTTCCCCATGACAATAGCACTACACATGATGCCCCCCATCATCTGTAAAATGTTATCAGACTGTTGATCCACTATTGCTGCATTTAGAAATCTGTTTGACGTTTGAGCAAGGAAATAATTCTTTCTCCATCTTCCGTGCTGTTGCTTTGCATGATGCCCCTTGACTCAATACCAATGCAATTCCAATGAAGCTGTTCTTTGCTTTCATCCAATCCTAAAAAGGGACCGGATCAAAATGACCCGTAGTCTAGTTTTTTACTTGAACAAATGCATCACATGGCTTTCCAGATGCAGTATTCTTTTCTTCTGTGTGAACACCAAGGAGGTGGGGACAGTATTTTTTGGCAAGGAGGAGTTAAACACTATTCCCCCATGGCCGACCACTCACAAAGGAGCGCAATCGTTTACGTGACAAAAACAGGATTATTCTATTTCGTGCATTGCAGAATCTGCGGCACCTCATGAAAGCAAAAACGGCTCTCAAGAAAAGGATGATTAATTATTGTTTTCACTCAACTGCATGTGTTTGCATATTATCTATAGAATTATTAATATTATAAAGGTGTGAATATGTGGGACGTGTCTATATGTCATGATATGGATGAATATGTAGGGTGGGCTAGTTGATCTCATACTCTCTACTATCTATCAACTTTTTGGTAGATATCTAATGGGCAATTTTGATAGGTCCAATGTGTGAACACCTCAATCCCCTCATTTTGGACAATATCTCAAATTGTGGCATTGCTCTCTATAGAAGAGGTATCTATCTATCCATAATAATATCGGCAAAGGCGGCATACATACGACGTATCACGTACTCCATGATGGTGAGCAGTATTACTATGATGATGTAGAGTAGATACTAATATGCACTGATATCTATGTATGCACATTATTTACTACTTCAAACTCATTCTAATTATTTAGAACTCTTGCTGTGTATCCAATGTTTATGTTATAGATATCTAATGGGCCATTTTGGTAGGCCCGATGCACCAACACATAAATTCTCTTTCTGAGCAATATCTTACTTTTATGGTATTACTCTATCCCCAGAGAGTTTTACTATCAGGCATGACAACATGTTGCGATTTTTGGAGTACATAATATGAACTAGTATTATAAATAAAATATCTACAGCACCATACTTATTATGTGAGAGTGGATCATAGAAAACTGTTATTGTTTTGTAGTGAGAGATGGAGAGATTTTTAGTTTTTTATTCTATTCTACTCCAAGTTGTATTCATAAACATCATATGCATTTACACAGTGAATACCCTCTTGCCCCCCACCACACACAACAACCAAATGTCCCATCACCACAGGAGTGTGATTGATCCACTTCATACATCATACCTAACAACAGCTACAATCCCTCTACCCATCCAATGGCACATCCAAGGACAACTCGTCCTTCAAAGTAAATTAACTTTTTGTTTACGATGATCTGCACATTTAACTGGTCATTTACTTACCCAGTCTTTTGGCAATGTTTTGTTCAAAGAGCAAAGACTCTGTATATCATCTTGTTGTCTTGATATAAATTACAATTTAATTTCAACGATAATGTATTACATTCCTTCTTTGGTCACCTTTCTTCTTTCCTCATACATGCCAATTTTCAATTTTTGACTCGTTACAATCTGTTACAATCAACCAAAATTAATAATACGGATTGTTCAGGTGCTGCCAGATGTGGGTTGCATCTGCTTTTGTGGTCACATTTTTGCTGTTGAGAGCTGATGTTGTTTTTGTGAATAGACTTAAAAAAGAGCTGACATCTACCAATGAAGGACAAAAATCTGTGTCTCGTCTGCCAACACCAATACGTGCTGTCATACATATGGGAATTCATAAGACTAAGACTGGTTCTACTACCATCCAATTATAGTCAACTAGTAGGAAGAGAGAATTGCCCCAGCTGGATGGATATGAGATGCCATGGGCTGTGAATAAGGAGAAGAATGCTTGCAGTAGGGATGACAAAAATGGGGACCATTATTCAAGTCAACTTTGCAACACATTTCATTTTGCCATCAGATCCAACAAGTGCAAAATACCCTTGTGAACCAAATCTATTGTTTCATGGATTCGATGTTGCTAACAGAACTAATAGCCTATTTGTCTTAGAGCAGAGACTTCCTCCGAGATTTATGAAGAAGGAGTAAATATGCTTGCTTTGTACCTATCACATTGGCAGGAAGTAAAATTGTTGTCTTCTACAGATGTTACTACGATTGGCTTCGGTCTTTTCACAACAAACTGATCAAAAAGTAATGTTCAATCAAAACAATAAACATGAGCAATTGGAAAAAAAATGGTTTTCTCTCTGAAAATGCCCTTCAATATCTAAATCATTACATTGCCAATAATGCCCAGCATCTCAAGAATAAGTTCACTATCATGATAAGAGCAATGGTGGATCAGATGAGCCCCTTTTTTGCCATGCTATGCCAGATGCAAAACACATGTGCAATGCAATCCAAGTTGAACAAGCATTAGTTTCTATGCTTTGCAAGGTTGGCATCAATAAAACTTTAGCAGAAGAAACATGGCAGGCATTTAGAACATGTGTAGGTAGCAGAGAGATGAGTAGGCTATTCCCCAGTGCAATGAGAAATAATGGTAGTGTTTTGATAACTATCAACATATTTAACATGTAATATTTTTGATTCTCCAATCTTAGATTGCTATATTATTGATGTTCTACTTTAGGGTTGGTTCGCTTCCTTTGGACAATCAAAATCAATTTGTGTGCTGATGTGTCCAATTGATTATGGGTCCAAAAGTATAAATGTTATGATGAGCAATGAGGCCTGCAGTTTGGATTTCGCAACCTTGATTGGAGATACGAAGCGGATTCGTGTGGTGAGAGCCGTAATTTGTTGCATGCATGTGCTCATATCCTCCTGGGTGAGTGCTGTTAATTTTTTAGTGTTCACTCTGATTGTCTCTGTTTCGTTTAAAATGGGTCCAGTGTTATTAGAGCTGCAAAAAGACATCAGCAAAGCTGCGAAGGCGTTTGGTGATGATAGAAACCCTGGAAATCGAGGAAATCGAAAAGTGGGTCCATAATGTAGAATGAAAATGGAGCAACTAATCAAAAGATAAGGCAAATTTTAAAAAATTACGGATTGTATGTAAATTAAATTTGATTACTTCGTTACTTCTTTATCGTTAGTTTGACTAATATACATATTTTTAAAGGAAAACACCGCTGTGAGACTAGGAATGATGTGATTTCCACTAAATGTTCTATCTAACAAGACATAATTGTTTTCGCCAAATCTCAGAGCGCCTGGAAATTATCAAAGTTCACTGATGATCCTCTTTTGACAAATCGACCATGACCAACAGGAACCCATTGAAACTCTTGAGGTTCGCTTTCCTGTACTTTCTTCGGGGTGTGATTGAAGCTTGACGACTGGTCACAGCCAACATATGTGTTGATACTGCGTGTAGAGTCATTTTCTTTCGACTCTATGCAAAGCCTGTTGTCAAATCGTTTGCGGGATTCTCTGCGCATACGAAGTGTTGCCAAATACGACTTACGGCATAGATACATTCGGATCGAAGAGGCAATCTTTGTTGCATTGGCTGCCAACACTTGCCCCCGCATACGTTCAATCGTGTCAAACGTATCCTGTAGTAAAAACACTTTTGTTGCTCCAACTTGCATCCCCACTTTGCTTACTTCCACTGGCGTAAGGATGAGATTCGATGATTTAGTCTTGGGTGGAGATTGGTGGCTCTTCCAAAATGACCTTGGCGACAGTGAGTCTGGCTCTAACTCTGGCTCCTCTTCGACTTGGTTGTTTTTCTCTCTTTCTGAAACAATCCAGCGAGCAATTGCTTTAACTAGAACTTCGCAGTCTTTTTTCGGATCTGCCCGATGCTTCAAATTCGTATTCCTCTTCAATGGGTTGCCAGTAGGTGCCCTGGTGAAGCTCTGCGGTTTTCGGGGGCACTTAGTTTCGCTTAAATGTAAGGATAGTACACCAAATCGAGACGCAAAGTGCTCGAATGTATACCTTTGCGGGAATCCTGCTCTCGAAACACGGATAGCCTCAAGGATTCCTCCACATCGCAATTGATCAACAACAATGTTGGGATCAAAACGATCTGGTCGAAGTTGATCGTTGGGCTTCAGGCATCGAACATAGTGTGGGTGGGTTTCATCGATTCGCCTGCGTAGTTTTTGAAGCTGAGTAGCAAACTGCCCTCCGACAGACACACGTGAGATAGACGATTTAAACGCTCGCCTCTTGTTTTCTTGTTGGTCATCTTTGCCATGAATTTTAGACGCAACCACATGTGCAAGATTATCGCGAATGAAGGGACATGAACTATTGGCAAACAGTTCACCTGCTTCCATTGGTATTTCGTCTTTGTTCTTTTCCATGAATCCATCTGTATCATACTCAACAAGTCCTGCGTAGTGATGAATACTGAACTTTCCTTGGGCTTTCTGCTTTGTGTTGGCGTCAAATCTGTTACTTGCACTTAAGCATTTGTCATATACTGCCGACACAAATGTTCGATCATTGCATCGCATTCCCAACATGCATTGTTCGTCAAGAATTGTTAACAATCCACCATGCTTTTTCTCAATTAGATCAAGGATGTCCTGATTGTCTGAGAACTCGATGAAGTCCCACTTTATGCCCTCTCGTGTGTATTCTTCTTGTTCCAGCTTGAATACAAATCGGTTGAATTGTTGTTGAAGTGACTCATTACAGTAGTTGATGCAAAGCTGTTCGAATGAGTTTTTATCGAAGGACTCAAAGCCAAAGATATCAAGCAGTCCGATAAATGCTGCAGTGGAATGAAGCCCCTCGGCAGATCCCACAATGCAAGAGTTGATGCGATTCACAAGGAGGGAAAAGATGGAGTCGTATGCACCCTTAATCAGGGCTTGAACAGCACGAATGGCTTGCACAGCATTCAGATTCTTTTTCACTAACTCATCCACCGCCTTGAACTGCACGGTAGTGACAGCCGCATTAAGTGCGTCGTATGATACCCCAAGTAGACGCAATGCTGGTTCTAAGGATGCATTGCTTTGATTTAGCACGCATTCCTCGCCATCATTTGATTCTGAAAAGGCACCTTGGAGAGTCAAATTTGAGAGGTGGAGCAATCCACATATTGCTTGGACAATTTCCATTTGCTCTGGACGACTCAAGCCCATTGTATCCATAGCCGTTTGAAGCTCGCCAAACATTCTTGCATGATCATCAAACCCACTCTGGCAGAGGTGGGACTTGTGTTTCCCGCTGTCAGAAGTGGTAATGGCAAAATCAGCTGCAGATTTATTGTCAATAAAAAGCCTCTTCCGCTCTGCAGCACTCAGTGATCCTTTTTCCAAAACTTGATAAAATATATGGTAGCTGCGCTCTCCACAAGTGTGTGATACAATTCGAGCTTTTTCTAGAAGATAAGTATCAATTGATGCTCCCATGAGCCTACCCCGATCCGAGAAGCGAAGTTCAATGAACTTTCCAAAACGAGAGGAATTGTCATTTCTTAGTGTTCTTGCATTTCCAAATGATTCAAGAATGGCATTCGATTTCAACACACGCTGCTCAATAGATGACTTTTTATCCAATCCTACAGCATCATGCTCCGAGTCTGCCTTTTTTGAAAGAGCGGCCAAGTACTGCATTATAAATTTGGTAGTCACTGTCTTTCCAGCCCCACTTTCTCCACTGACAAGGATTGATTGATTTGCAAAAATGCCGCCCGAATCGTCTTCCCTCTTTTCCTCTTCCAGACTAGATCTGGCAAAGTCAAGTCCGCGCATCATGCCTCGATATGCTGCATCTGCTACTGCAAACACATGCGGGGGTAATGAAGCCTTTTCACTACCCGAAGCGATGCCATCCTCAGAAGTACCACTTCCGTTAGCAAGACGTTCTCCTCGCTGCCAATACATCCTCATGGCATTTTCATCGTAAAGACCCTTGACCATTCGACAAGGATTGATAGCAATAAGAATGGGTCCCGAGGAAGTGTACATTTCCCATCCCGTTGAGAGTTGATACCGCCGATGAAGGCAGTCCACAACCGCAGGTTCATGCAGATGTGTCAATTGCGTCAAATCACTTGGGAGCGATCCCTGATTATTGAAGGAATTTGCGGGCAGAACTCCCCGCCCTCCGGCATTTTTAAGGTGGCGTGCCGATATTTCTACAATTTTATCCTCGTGAAGGCTATCGGGATCAATGACGCGAATGGTCAATATGGTATCGCTGTTGCCGGCAGTGATGGACCTGGATGAGGCACCGCCACCAGGTGTAAACGATTTCTGCCGATCCACTGACCCAAATCTAGCACTCGTTGATTTTGCCGGCGTCCGTGGCGAATTGGCAACGATACTGGATGCCGATCCCGATACGACCACGGACTTTACCCAAAGCCATGCCGAATTTCGTTTGGAGGAAAATCCATCGCTGGAGGAGGAAGATGTGCTATCTGAACGGGAAATGACAGATTGGGCATCGGCTTGAACTACTTCGCTTTCGGCAAGAGCTGCTTGTATTACCGAACCATGGACCCAAATTTTCATGTTGTTGTTTTAAGTGGTTAGATGGTGTGTGATTATTTTTAGTAGCGTGAAAATTACAGGGAGCAAGAGTTACTGGCTTTGCCGCCGGTCATCATTGTTGCTCGGTCCAAGAATCAAGAATACGACGACTATAATAATATGATGTTCCTATCCTCTCGCTCGAACGAATGTAAAAATTCGGCACAGAGATGATAATATGGTACAACATACTACTACTAACTATCATCTACTATCATCTTCTCTACCAGTGTAAAATTACTTTGCATCACTATGGGGCTGCGTGTGTTTGGAGCACC
>JALLAR010001764.1:0-21163 GCA_036939335.1 Conticribra guillardii
ATTCAATGCTTGGGCATTCTGAATCAAAAGGCGTCGAAGAAGTATCGTGAATCGTGACCCGGTGCTTCGTTTGTGCCGCCGCCCAAAAAGTGGAAGTGATAAGTGTCTCCAGTTTTCACACATCGAAGATAAGATGACGCTCCCATTGCCTCGGTGGATGATTTCCTGTCCTAAAATTTCTGACAAGACTTTACCAGCATGTTTTGCCATTCCGGCAATCCTGGTTAATTCACTGCCGGCAGATTTTCAAGTGGGGTCAAAGACAGCCGCGTGTCTGGTGTCACTATCCTTGACAATTGGGATATGGCGCACGGTTTTTGAGAATTATCCGGGGAAGGAAGTGCTCATGGTGGATACCACTGTGGCATCACCTCGCCCGCAAACAATTCCCACTCCGTCGCTCCTATTGGCACCCGAAATGTCTCCGTCAACTGTTTTCAAGCCGCCTTTGTCAAGCACTGCTAAACCAAGACTAGATGATGTTGTCGATATCAAACCTGATATTGCGGCACAAGTGGAAGCGGATGTGGAACCTGATGAGGAAGATGTTTGGAAGGGAACGTTGGTGGAAGGCAATGCATTTGAGCAAATGGTGATTTTACAAGGCTATATGTCGCATGAGGAAGGAGAGAGCCAAGTCTCGCACTTTGATTCTTCAGAGGAAGACGTGCACAAAATGGTGGCCACACGGTCACGGGCGTCTGGGAGATCAAAGGCAAAAGATTGCGCTTCTCCTTCGCAGGCACGGCCTCTAGTGAGTGACCCTGTGTCCAGGACGAATGACGACAACTTTCAGCACATCTTGAACTTGCGAGAAAATGTGACAGCTAGACTCGGACGTCTGGAACTTCATTGTGTTGCCAAGGATGATGCTCTAGCTGTGCTGCGCCTCAAAAACAAAGAGATGCGGTCCCAGCTTAAGCAAGACAAGGCAGCATGGCTCTTACAACACAAAGAGCATGGAACTTGATTGTGTTGCCAAGGATGATGCTCTAGCTGAGCTGCGCCTCAAAAACAAAGAGATGCGGTCCCAGCTCAAGCAAGACAAGGCAGTGTGGCTCTTACAACACAAAGAGCTCACCAACAATGTCAAGACTTCTCAGACACAGTTGTCACAAGACTTTCAGGCTGCCAATGCAGCACTAGGCACTATTGCGAAAATGTCTGAAGACATCGACCGGTTGAATACACTTACCCTGACGCTGGGGTCACGCATCTCAACCATGGAAGATGATTTGCGGGCGCCAACGGGTGTGCTGCAAGAAGCTCTCGCCGAGTGCCATCGGGTAGCTGCTGCTGCTGATCAGGGCGCTATCGATCTGGGAGGATGCGTGTTTCGATCAGAATGGGACGTTTTGTCGTTCATCGAGCTACTCCCCTTTGATCACAAATACCAAGTGTTCGCAGACCCGTGCGCTATGTTGTTTCTCGCTGAAGGAGGTGTGAACACTTTTGAGCAAGCCATGACAGCCTCAAAAGCCATCAAAGGGGCCGAATTCCCATCAATGTTTGTGGCAAAAATGAACACTTCACATACAGTGCCATTTCCGCCAATCATAGCAAGCACAGGGGCCACCGGAGAAACTTCTGTTCTCAAGTGGACAGCAGGATGGAAGTCCTACTCAACTTTCACTGGTGGCACCAAGGATGGAGCTAAGGCTTCATTGAGGCGCAAGCTCATAAAGTGTAAGAAGGGAATGCGAAAGACAATTAATCAGAAACTCTCAGTGTCGCGCTTCCCAAAACATAACGCCGTCGCTTTAGCAATGCTGGAGTTGTCCGACCAATATATTGGTGAATTCTTAGAAGCAGTGACCACTTTTTATGAAGCAATGCTGGAAGCTGGAGTCCCGGAATCCAAGTCTTGGGCGTTCACTCAAAATTTCACTGAGCGATTCTTCAAAGACCTGGACAATGTCAAGGCTGATCTGGGTGAAGAGGACGTGGACTCAGGAATGATTGGTCAAGCATGATGACGCTATTGAAGTGTGAAGAATATTTGCATTACCAATTTGTCGAGCATCCCGCTGTCGGGTCTATGTTGGTGCACTCTCTTCTGGAATTAAAAGCAACGGATGACTCGAAAGAGCTTGAAGTGGCCGCCAAGGAAGCACTGAGCACAGCCAGTGCATCCATTAAAGAGATTGAAAAGGTGGCAAAACAAGTCACAGCGAGTCGCAACGAGGCCACGAGTGCATTGAACCAGATCAAGCAGATGAAGGAAACTCTGAAGAAACTTGACAAGTCATCATGATGCCAAGACGAAGGTTGTGCGATACTAAAACCTAATTTAAGGGGAACGGAGCAGTCACCCACTAGGTCACCTGCGGCATTTCGCCCTGTTGAATGCCATCTTCGTGTAGGCCGCGGCGGACGCGAACAGGTGCAGGTGATCGAGTGGGCACTGAATTCTATGAGTTGGGGATTAGTGTGTGGAGCATGGGGAGCTCAGGTGACTCTATCCATTACTGAGTCACCGAAGATTACAGAATTAGTTAAATTACTGCTTCCACACACTGAGATCAAATTGGTTGCTCGCGCCATGGCTGGGACCAAAAGGCGAGATTGTGACGCTAGCTACGTTGGTGGTTGGGCATACACCATAGGAGGAGAACTGCCATTCGAAGAGGTTACTATATCACCGAAGATTACAGAATTAGTTAAATTACTGCTTCCACACACTGAGATCAAATCGGTTGCTCGCGCCATGGCTGGGACCAAAAGGCGAGATTGTGTTGGGGAGTTGCTTGTGGGAACTGTTTTGCTTTTGGGGGAATTGCCAATCATTGGGAAGTTGATAACTGTCTTGAATCCAAAGATAGTTATAATTGGAATTAAGAATCATTTTTCAAGAAATCTTATAATGAAAGGCATTGGCGCCAGTTCGTTGAACTCACTCTACAATTTCCAACTACGTTCACTCACTCATGTGGATGTAGGGGGGGCAACTGTCACCAAGTGGAAGTTCTTGATAATTGTCGCGCGATCGAATCACTGGCTTGGACCTTACTTGCGTAAAGCAAGGACGTGCCCTCAAGAACTACTAACAATCATTGACGACACTTTGGGAGGAGGGTGGCGAACTGACATGAGATTATCCCACAAGCTAACACAAGCTATACGTGAAGCTAAGCGTCCGCATGAACTGGGATGGGACCTCAATACGGTCAACAATATCCATAATTGTTGGGTATTAGCACCGTCCGTTTATGCAAAAGACTTAATACTTCGGACACTGGCGAGTCACGAACTATTGGCTTTGTGGGACTTCCCTCAACCAAAAGCAACGAACATACCTACGGCAGTAGCCGATTGGTTTCTTCTCGCACTAATCCAAGGACCACCAGGAAAGCTGATCAGGAAAGTAGTGCAAGAACCCTTGCACTACTNCAATGTGGGCATCACCCAATGAAACTTTAAAAGAAAGTTGGGCCCGAGAAGTGTTGAGGAATTACTTACACCGCTGGTGGTGCCGCCATCTGCGCCGTGAGGCGTTCATTTGGTTGAACACCAGCAACGACAGTATTCCTTGTGAACGAAGAATTAATCTGAAAGCAATCTGGGATTGTTTGCGACGTGCTAATCTATCGACTTACTGGGATTGGGCGGACGGATCAAGGTTATTCTTCTGGAGGTGGAAGGAATGGTGGAAATTTGCCAGAGATGGCGATGCTTTCTATCACGAACTTCCACCACCTCGCTGGATGGGTAGAAATATCCCTGCTGATACCTGGGACTACGAGTTAAAACTAAGGGAAAAGGAAGATAAACTGCTTCACAGAAGATATCTGGAAAAGGGGTTTATTGACTGCTTAGTACCACGGTTTGGTGTCCCAAAAGGAACGTTTGACATCCGCCTGGTATGGGATGCCACGAGGAATGGGTATAACATGACGCTATGGACACCCTCCTTCTGGCTTCCAACTTTTGCAACCCTAACAAATTTAGTGTGCAAATGGCTGCCAGGAACAGTGACGGACTATCTGAATGGCACCTGCAAGAAGAAGCCTGCTGAAGCTGACTGGCAAAGGTGCTATCAATCAGACATGGACGTTGGCGAAATGTACTTAAATTATATGTTGCATTTCTCTGAACGTCACTCGTTCGGGGTAAGGATGGAACGTGATGTAGGCGATGAAGTGATTGTGGAATTCATGAGGTTTCAACGACTGCTGTTTGGCAGTAAATCCTCACCTTACCAAGCAGTACAAGGCCATTCTCGTTCTCTGGAATTAGTGCAAGGTGACCGTCATGATGCTACCAATGCTTTCCAATGGGAAACCGTTGTGGTTAATTACCCATGCTCAAGAAATTATGACCCATCAATGCCACGAGTCATGAAAATTCGAAAAGATGGCAATTTGGCCGCAGGAGCACCCACATTCATTGATGATGGGCGCTCAACTGGACCTTCAAAGGAAATCGCTGAGGCAGCCGCGCACCAGCTAAGCTCTCGAATTAATAGTTTAGGGGAGCAAGATGCGTCAAGAAAGAGGCGCCCTGTCTCCCTAACACCAGGAGCATGGACTGGTAAATTATTGCACTGTAACCTCCCACATCCGCGTAAAGCAGTATTACACGAGAAATGGACTGAGTTTCGCATGGAGTTGATCGAGTTAATTAAAGCCGGTCACAGCAGCGATCCTCAAGTTGAATACAAGACTCTACAATCAATGACTGGAAGAGGAATGAATCAGGCGGAGGTATATAGCGACCTCAAGCCTTATTACAAGTCCTTTTATAATGCTATGCAAGCATGGCGACCTGACCGTGATGAATCAGGTTGGAAGCTCGATGCCGATGAGATTTTTGTACAGCACGGGAACAACAATGACTGTCAATCAGAACCACCACAGCGAATCACTATCACCAGAGAACTTCTACGTGATGCAGAGACGTTAATGGAGTTCTATGCTGAGGAAACCCCGGTTTCATTGCCTGTCCGCCCAAAAGCTTTGACAGATGTCGTATACATGGGTGGTGATGCCGCTGTGGGTGGCTTTGGAGCCGGAACCCAACTCTGGGATGGTTCTGTTAAGATCTCATATGGCAAATGGACCCAACAGGAATCAGATAATGGGTCAAACTGGCGGGAAGCAAACAATTTGGCGCGCCGAATCTTATCAGAAATTAGGATGGGTGCTTTCACTGGAAAGGAAGTGTGGATGGCCACTGACAACTTGGTGTGGGCCTATATCCTCAAGAAGGGGATGTCAAAAAAGAAAGGTTTGTCTGACCTGGTTAAAGACATAAAGCTGGAATGTCGGCGCCATGACATCTTCTTTCATCCTTTCCATATCTCCGGAGAGAGAATGATTGCACTTGGATTCGATGGATTGTCGAGAGGTGATTTGGATTCTGGCATCATGCTGGGTATGGACTTTCGAGAGCTCGTCCCATTAGACAAGACAGCTGTGGACTTAGCTGGTAATATCTTGTTGGAGTGGACGCGCTGGTGGATGCAGGATTCTTCGAAAGTGCCACTTACTCCAGCAGGCTGGTTCTCTGAAGGCCATAGACCAGGTGTTCACCTTTGGACACCTGCTCCAGCTGGAGCCTTAATCGCCCTTGAGGAAATTGCACAAGCCAAGTTAAAGCGACCAGAACAAGTTTGCCATGTGTTCCTTTGCCAGCGCTTGCTATATTATGAAGAGTGGAAAAGAAGGTTTGAAAAAGAAATGGATTTCTGGATGCTTATACCAACTAACGATTTTTGGCCTGTTCATTGTTTTGAACCACTTGTTTTGGGAATTTCTTTCCCACTACGTAGCACCAAACCATGGAAACTCCGTCGGGTCACAACTGTGGTGGAACTCGGTAAAACCCTGCAAAAAATGTTCGAAAATGGTGAATTGGGAGCAGGGAATATTTTGCGCCAATTCTGGGCACAACCGTGGAGGTTTTGCGGATTGTGAAGGTGTATGGTGTGGGAGTTGTTTCACACCCCACCCTCTTGATCCAGCAACTGTTGCCCAACCTTTAGACTTCAATGGAGAGCCTTTGCTAGTTGAAGAAGATCAAGCTCGATTCAGTTCTGCCAGGAATGGTGATCACACCTTGACCCCTTTTCAATGCCCACTTTGTCATTGTCGCAATATAAAGCGTAGGGACTTGCGAGATAGTTGGGCTGATGAACTATTTCAATGCCAAGTCATACGAGCGACAATCGATTCATTCTGGGCTAGGACCCCTGGAACACTGGATGGACATCTGAGCGAGATCAGGTTTCAATTGAGATATGGAAAGGCATTAGGCATATCCAATTTACCAAGACTTGGACCATGGCCATTGGGTGATCACCAAGGAATGTTGGAGGCAATTACACTCGAATGCAGAGCTATGGAGAAAGGCACCAGAGGCCGGCAAACAGTCACGTATAGCACTGTGCGTAAAGCACGTACTGTGCACACAAACTTGTGGACTGCCTCACCAGCGTCAGGCGCTGATATTTGCTTCTCCTCGACCAAGCAGAGATACTTTGCCACAAGATGTCCTTCACAATCACAATGGTTTGAACATTTTACGAAAGGGCTTCGAATTCGCACTGGAGTTCTGACGCGCCAAGATAGGGCGTATACCATGGATGTTGTCCACGAGGTGCTACGCATGTTTGAAAATGAATGGGAAGAATTGGATGGAGATCCACCTTTACTGTGGATATCAGCAGTCACATTCTTTTTAGCCTCTTGTCTAGGAGGGATGAGGGGATTCGAAGTTGTGTGGACAGATCTGGCTGCTTTAATCCATGACATGAGACGTCTTGAAGAAGATGATGACGATAGCGGGATCGGATGGCCAATCGTGGGCCGATTCAAAGCAGAAGGTGGTGGCGTTGGGGGACATGTTATCCCTATCGCAGGAGTGACTAGTTCTGGAATCGAGTTCTACAAATGGGTTCAAAGATTTGTCCATTGCTTGAAAAGGGCAAACCGGACAGAAGGCTGGGCATTTGCTAGACCTGATGGTTCCAGAGCCAAAGCTTCGGACTATCGCAACTTGATATTTGACAAACTAGTCATTATTCAAGAGACTATGCCATCTTTGATTGATCCAATTCTCGATGTCTATGACAGCTATGGGATTCAGCGATCAGGACGTCGTTTCTTCGATACTGAATGTAAACTCAGAGGCGTAAAGAAAGAAGATATCGAGGATCAATGTCGTTGGATTAGAGATAGAACAGCCAGGGGCGTACCAGTACCTCGTGATATGGTGGACTGTTATACGGAATACCGACACATGAGGCAGGCACTATTAAGGTGCTCTCGGGCACTGTGATTGGAAAAACGATCTTGAGAGTAGACAACAAGGTGGGTCACTTGTTCCAAACCAAGATCGCGAAAGTTTCGACATGGATACATGAGCAAAATAGATTTGATGAACAAGGGTGGCGAGTGCTTCGGACTGAGAGAATGCATCTGATCTTTATCATGAAGCATTTCAGATACCTCAGCAGTTCGGTCTCGACACGGAGATATTCTTTTCAGTGGTGAATTTCCCACTGGAAATTCGAACATGCTGCGCTTTTGGATACTGAAAAAGTATATTGATTACTTAGCTTCTGACGTCTATTGAGACGGGTCAGCAGAGTATTTTGGAGGAATCGGAGTATTCAAGCCATTTTGAGATTCGGAATGTTATGTCTGTTATTGTACCATGGATTTAGTCCGTTGGGTGAATTGATGATAACTTACTTAATATTACCTTTAGTTTTGATAGTTCCGTTTAATCCCAGAAGCGTGATGGGTATTTCAAAGGGTAGGAGTATAAAGGATGATGGTACATAGATATGTAGCTACCATACTCCCAATTTTAATTATTTGGAATTGATTTTTGTCAGAGACAACAAAAAAGGTAAAACAGGGTAAAACCCCGAGAGTGAGTCTATCCATTTGGGGTTAACTGTAGGGATAATGATGTATTCACAATCGAGCCCATGATATTTTTTTATTGTATGCCACCCGGATACTACTTCTTTTACTGGAAATAAAGTTTAACGAATTCCTACGTTTTTTTATCAAAATCGTACCACACCGGTCATTCAGGATTCAAAAAAAAATGTCGAAGTGCCGCTCGCTCATACGATACCTAGAGTATTGCTTAGTATTATTTTCTAGAAAGAAAGAGAAGATGACCTGGCTGGGCCAATTTTGGGGCAATGTATTAAAATAAGGCTTCCATCATCTAGGATTTAACCTCATGCTTTATTATTTATCCCCTAATGATATTGCCTCGAGCACAGTTTTGCAATCTGATCGACGCAATCCACAATAACAAGTATTTTTCCACAATATTGTATCTACCTACTACATATCTACCATTCTCGTATCGTACAATAGAACTGCCGGGAGGAACCTTTCTTTGGACGAGGGCTCAAATTTGGTTGAAAAAATCCCACTGCGAGTTTAGGTAGATACTTCAGGTTAGCTTACTGGCATGAAAATCTACTACTACTCTATGTACTACCTATGGTACTACAAACAACGCCTTCTAAAAAATGGGCATAAAAAAAATTTAAACTAATCCATAATAAGTTTTGTTGTAACCACGCTGTAACCATGAGAGATGAAAGAATACAACCAAAGCAATTAGTATTGCGAAGGCGCCATTCATGCTTAAAAAAAACAACAACGACAACGACGAAAACAGCGACAACAACTAGCATGCAACCATCATGTCAATCGCCTCGTCTAAAACGCACAAAACAATTCACATCACCGAGACGACAACCAAACAATAGAAATCTAAAATGGGTCACAATATGCATACTTTTTTACATTATCCAGCTGCTGATAACAGTGGCACAATCACAACAGTGCGGAAAAGACGCGAATGACCAACTGTGCACACGACCTGGTGATTGCTGCTCGGAATGGGGATGGTGCAGCACGGGCGATGGATGTAAGTACTGCATTTATATTTCATTTAAAAACTAAATATATAACCCACATTCTTGCGTTGTTATATAGTGGACCGGTCTCAACAAATTTAAATTCATTGTTGCTTGCCTCACCAATGCATCCATCAATGCATCTCCCGCAGTCTGCGGCAAAGGCTGCCAATCCGGAGAATGCTACCCCACACCCGCCCCCTCCATCTCGCCCTACCCCACCTCCTCCGCCCCACCCTCCCTTCCTTACGTCTCCAACGCGCCCTTCGCCACCAACGACTGCGAAACCTACCGCAACACCGTCAACTTTGGCTACTACGCCAGCTGGGCCACCTACCGATGGTGCAACCCCACCCCTCCCAACGAAATCGACGTCCAAAAATTCGGATACACCCATCTCGCCTACAGTTTCGCCGGCATTACCTCCGACGGTAAGCTCGAAGCCTACTACGGCAACACCGGCGACTATCCCCAATACGCGCTCTTCAATTCGCTCAAAAAGAACAATCCGGGATTAAAAACTCTCATCGCCGTGGGAGGATGGACCTTCGATCAGACGCGATTCGTCAAGGCCGCGAATGACGCGGGACGACGCAAAGTATTTGCCAAATCCGTGGTGGCGTTTTTGGAAAAGCACAATTTCGATGGGATTGATATCGATTGGGAATATCCCGTGACGCGCGCTGGGACTCCGGAGGATTATGACAATTATCCATTGTTGTGCAAGGCCTTGCGAGATGAGTTTAATAGGGCGGGTCATACGGACTGGGTGATTTCGGTGGCTTCGACGATCAATCCCGAAAGCTTGGCATTAGGGTTTGATGTTGTCAATATGGCCACGTGGATTGACTTTTTTAATATAATGTCGTATGATATTCATGGGGCGTGGGATGAGCATGCTGGAGCTTTGGCGGATGTGCCGTATATTACACATACTATTGAGTATATGCTTAATTTGGGTGTTCCTCCTTCGAAAATGGTGTACGGGATGGCGGCCTATGGGAGAAGTACCAAGTTATCGTCGCATACTTGTACTACGAATGGATGCCCCATTAAGGGTGTAGGTTTGACGGGTTGTCCAGGTGCGTTTTAGAGCCCAGTTTCAATATTTTTGTTTACACATTTTGTTTTATTGAGAGTTGTTGTATCTTTGTCATTTTGAAAATATTTTTATATCTAACAGTTTGAATTTCGTTTCATACTCATTTGAATCGATTCCATTAATATCTTGGATACAAAAAGGCGAGCCTGGATTTATTCCCTACTTTGAATTAATGGAGATGGAGGCTTGGTTTGAGGATCCGAATTATACAGCAAATTCGAATTATACATTAAATACGTTGACAACAAATTACAATACTGGGACGATGGAGATGGTCTTGATGAATCAAGATGGAGACCTCACATTTACATCATATGATTCCACTGGTGAGTTCAAGTTGAGATATTTTGTTATTCTATTTTGCAAAAACAACATGCACAGCTATGATGTTCTCATCTGGGTACAACTTTTCTTTTTCCATTTTCCCACATAATAGAGACATTCAATATGAAGTATCAGTACATGTTTGAAAAATGCATGAGAGGTATCATGTGGTGAGTCCAACTCAAAATTTGACATCGATATTATGTTTGGATGCACACATTTGATGATTCTCATAAATAATATTCCTTTTCCGTCTTATATCGTCATCATGCATAGGTGGGCCGTTGACATGATATTAGAACCCATTGAGTTAATCGAAGGACCGGCGCCATCCGCGGGTCCATCAACCTCTTCTGCTCCTTCGACTTCATCTAGACCGTCAACTATTCCAACTTCTTCATTAGCGCCTTCTACATCACCATATCCAACAACAACCCCAAGTGAAGCACCATCACAATCCCCTACAGATGTGTGTTCTGTTTGTCCTCCTGATGCCACGGGCATGTATCCAACACGTGATTGTCTAGGTTAGTTTCGTGTTTTGTTGATTTCTCTGCATTGCAACCAGTGCATCCTATAATCATTTCGTAATATTAACATTGTCTTGACTGTTATGATTCGAATTTCAACATTATTATTTGGCAGGCTTCCGCCAATGCAATGGCGGCGTTGAAGTATCCGTCACGCCATGCCCCGGAGGTTTACTATTTGATACTACGTTGAACCAATGCAACTGGGAGTATAACGTAGACGTATGCATATGTGAATCTAACTATGTTGGACCACCAAGAACACCAGCGCCAACAAGAGTGCCTACAAAGCAACCTACTTCCAAACCTACCACTCCAATACCAACGAAAGTGCCAACTCCAAAACCAACAGCAAAAGTAACAGCTAAACCGTCAACAACTGGAGGCATGATTTGTGGAGCATGCCCTGGAGGTATGTATGACACTTTGCAATCATTGGATTGTANCAACAACTGGAGGCATGATTTGTGGAGCATGCCCTGGAGGTATGTATGACACTTTGCAATCAGTGGATTGTACGGGATACTATCAATGCTACGATGGAAAAGTATGGGGAAGTTTCATCCAATGTCCGCCAGGCCGATTGTTCGACCAAAATACCAAACTATGCAAGTTGGAAGCAGCTGTGACATGTGACTGTGTTCCAGCCACTCCAATTCCAACCTATGCACCATCGGCAGCAATAGATATGTGTGGGATTTGTCCAGACGCTGAGTGGGATGTCATACCTTCCTTTGACTGCACGGGGTTTTATCAATGTTATGATGGCATAATGTGGGGTGACTACACCCCCTGTCCTCCGGGGCGATTGTTCAACAAAGACACACAATTATGTGAATACGGTGAGCAAGTGACATGTGAGTGTTCCCGGGCACCAACCACCTCCAGCCCAACGAAAAAGCCAACGGCGGCACCAATCCCGGTTCCAACACTAGCACCCACCACCTCAAAACCAACACTAGCACCCACCACCTCAAAACCAACAGCGGCACCAATCCCTGTTCCAACGCTAGCACCCACCACCTCAATACCAACAACAGTGCCAACATCTGCCCCAACAAACGTACCCACCACCTCCGTCCCAACAGCGGCACCAACTTCTGCCCCAACACTAGCACCTACCACCTCAAAACCAACAGCGATACCAACCTCTGTTCCAACGCAATCACCCACCACCTCAAGACCAACAGCGATACCAACCCCTGTTCCAACGCAATCACCCACCACTGCAGAGCCAACTGCGAAACCTAGCTCGAACCCTTCGTCCCACCCGTCAATTTTTCCCAGCGCCTTTCCTTCACAATCTCCAACTCCTGACATGTGTGGAGTGTGCCCAAGTAATGGTGGATGGGGAATGTTAGGGTCCAATGGCTGCACGGGTTTTTTCCAATGTGTTAATGGCGATACTTTCGGTGGCTTCAATCCGTGTCCTCCAAATACATTATTTGATAGTACCATATACCAATGCAATCACGCAGCTGCTGTGATCTGCGACTGCATTACTGGATCTTTGCCAGATACGGATACACCATTGTTGCGCACTCGCCGTAAATAGATCAAACAAAACTTGAATTATGGCAATCAAATGGAATTGGGTACTATGTCAGACGTGATGGAATACCATGTTGCAGTCTGACGTCGATGTGGGTATTGGGTATTGCGTTTCTCTTATACAAGTGAAAATGCACGCCTTTGGCACAATGCATCTTGCAGTCTCTCGCGGCAAGATTTTATCGGATGCTTGAAGCGTCTCATTAAAAATAATGGTACAATTTTTGGTTCTTTAATATTATTTGTGACATTAGAAGCAGTGACTCTTTGAAACTTTTGCTGCACTCTTTTTTGTGATTTTGCGTGATTTGTTAAACCAAGGCAAAGGCTCCATCATGAGTATCATGACCACACATTGAATCAATCTAACGAAGAAAACTACCATAAAACAGTAATGCTCTTTCCCCTCTTTCTCCTTTTCTTTTTCTTGGCGGTTGCTAGGTTGGGGGCGATGGTTTCATGTCGATTGGTGGTGGAGTCGACGTTGCGTTCACAGATTGGGCCAGACTCCGAAATGTTTCGCAGGTGGTTTCATTCAAAATATGGTACATGATAAATTATCTAGCAACTCTTTATATTGCATCATTTATGCATTTCCTTGCAACCAGGAACAGCTGGCCTAATAACTTGAGTAACTCCAATTCCCGACAACATGTAGATTTGTGGTCAACTTTGTAGTCAAAAGTTGCTGAAAAATTGAGCAACAGAAAATGGATATTCTGGCTTTGAGAATGCCACATCATTATCTTCACATGCATTAATAGTGATGTATTTCAATATTGTGACCTTAAATGGAATATATTTGGAGATTTCATATTTACTCTGGGAACAACGAAATTCTTCCCTGTGCAAACAATGTTGAATGACTCAATGTACATTTGACTGTTTTAGACAAATGCATAGGAGTACTTGATAGAAAAACATGATTGAAGCATTCGGCTTGTAATTTTGTGAAGAAGAAGACACTGATCAAAAAATGCATTTCATTGATGATGTAAGTGTAAAACTTAGAAAGAAGGTAAACGCTTTCATAATTATGAAGAAAACCAGATTGACCTGATGGGTACGGCATAAGTTCAATTTTGGGACGCCCTCATCGAAAAAATAATGATTCCACATTATTTTGCAGTCTATGATAGAAATGTGTACTATGAAATAATTTTTGTGCATACCATTAAAGTTGAAGTAGTTCACCAGAAACTTAAAGCTGCCTCAAAAATGAATTAACATTTAGACTTAGTTAGACCACGGATCTCCTCAAAATGACAAAAGAAAGAATTATTCATCAGGCCTAGATTCTTTACTTCTTGTTGGCCTTGTAGTAATTAATCAAACCATTTGTCGAACTATCATGACCAGTCACATCTCCATCACTTTGCAACTCTGGCAAAATTTGATTCGCCAATGCCTTCCCCAACTGGACACCCCACTGATCAAACGAGTTCACATTCCAAATGGCTCCCTGAGTAAAGATTTTCATTTCGTACATTGCAATCAATATTCCGAGCATACGGGGAGTGAGTTTTTGGAAGAGGAAGGAGGTGGAAGGACGATTTCCTTCAAATACTTTGTGGGGCACCAAGGCGTCAATTTCCTCCTTGGACATTTTTCCTCCCTCGAGTTCGGATCGGACAGACTCGGCAGATTTTCCGAAGGCCATGGCCTCGGTTTGGGCAAAGTAGTTGGAGAGGAGGATGGGGTGGTGATCAACGGGAGCGCCTAGGTCATTGGCGACATTGTTGTGTGTTTCGATGGGTGCAAGGAAATCACAGGGGACGATCTTGGTTCCCTGGTGGATGAGTTGGTAGAATGCATGTTGCCCATTGGTTCCGGGCTCACCCCAAATGACGGGTCCGGTTTGGACATTGATCTTCTCTCCATCTTTGGAAATGTACTTTCCGTTGGACTCCATGTCACCCTGTTGGAAGTAGGCGGCGAATCGATGCATGTATTGATCATAAGGGAGAATGGCAAGAGTCTCCGCCTTATGAAAGTTATTGTACCAAAGTCCAACAAGAGCAAGAGTCAAAGGAAGATTCTCCTTGGCAGGCGCATTAATGAAATGTTGATCCATGGCATGCGCTCCGGCATGCATTTCCATCCAGTTATCAAATCCCAATGCAAGTGCAATGGGAGTTCCAATCGCACTCCAGAGGGAGTACCGTCCACCGACCCAATCCCAAAATCCAAACATGTTATTGGTATCAATACCAAAGGCCGATACCGCCGGGCCATTCGTCGAAAGGGCGGCGAAATGCTTGGCCACGCTCGAGGCATCTCCCTTGTAATAATCCAAGAGCCACTTTTTGGCCGTGCCAGCATTGGTCATGGTTTCCTGCGTCGTAAATGTCTTACTCGCAATGAGGAACAAGGTCGTCTCGGCATCGCATTGCTTCAAAATCTCGGCGATGTGAGTTCCGTCGACATTGGAGCAAAAGTGCATTTTGAGATCCCGCTTGGAATAGGGCTTGAGAGCCTCGCACACCATCACCGGCCCGAGGTCACTTCCACCAATCCCAATGTTGACAATGGTATCAATGCTCTTGCCAGTTTGTCCCTTCCACTCTCCACTGCGAACATTCTCAGTGAACGTCTTGATCTTGGCAAGAACTTCATTCACCTCCGGCATGACATCCTTACCATCCACATAAATGGGAGTGTTGGATTGATTCCTCAGCGCCACGTGAAGAACGGCCCGCTCCTCGGTATTGTTGATCTTGACGCCGGAGTACATTTCCTTGGCCTTGCCCATGACGTCGGATTCCTCGGCGAGTTTGTAGAGCAAGTCCATGGTTTCGGCCGTGACGCAGTTTTTGGAGTAGTCGAGGAGGAGGTCTTCGAATTTGAGGGACATTTGGTCGAAGCGGGAGGGGTTGGCGGCGAAGAGATCGCGGATGTGGAGGGATTGGGCGGAGGCGTAGTGGGCCTCGAGGGCTTTCCAGGAGGGGAGGGATTCGACGCCTGGCATGGTGGAGGTTGGTTTGGAGATTGATAGAGAAGATTGGGTGAGACGACTTCGGATAATCTTGAAAAATAATTATGGGGACAGCTTTACTGAATACTGTGGACTGTGGCCATTATATTGTATGTTCTCGAGTGTCGTCGAGACATGCTACTACTATTGTACTACACGAAGATTCAAGATTCGCAGAAGATCTTTGTTGCAGTACATTCCACATGGGAATCAGCACTATAAGATCATGTCCCAGGTATACACGTACGTATGTCTATCAAAGATACCGTTAGAAAAGATACGGGTCCAATGAAACAAAAGAAGGAAGGAGGACATCATCATCATCATCATCATCATGATCATCATAATCATCATCCATTTTTTTCACCAATTTCACAATTTCATTATTTCATTTTTGTGACCGCAATGTATGAAGAAAACTCCGACGAATCTCCTAACAATGGAATAAATATTGCAAAAACTTCAGAATTGTCCAATCCTCCATCAGCCGTCAGATAAGTCTGCAATAGATTCGATTAGATCTTATCTGCAACAAAGTGAACAACTGCTGCAATAGCGTGTTTTTGGAGGGGCATTCCCAAATGTTGAAATGACTGGAAATGTGGAATTTATTTGCCCTCAAACAAGAGATCCATCACAACAATTAACAATTACCTTTACCTATTCCAAACAGATTGAAATTCACAACCACAACAAACTGCACTTTTGCTAAAAATGCTTGCTAGAGCATATTAAGATTAAGGAGGAGAGAGTACTATTGGTCCAGACTTGCAGACTAGATTGATTCTACATGAAATTTTAGTTGGGAACAAATACCACCTAGCCTTTGTTGAATATTTGTAGAAAGAATGAATAACAGCGCAATAAGTCCACACGAAACGATCAGATCCCACCAGATCAAACGAAGAAAAAAGATTCTGCCAAGAAGAAGAAAGACTCTGCTGAGAAGAAGAAACATCATGCCAAGACCAAGAACAAGAACACAAAAGATTCTTCTTCCATCAAGGAAATAGATTCTGATTCTGCCTGCAGCAAAATCACTTGTGAATCCTTCAAAAAGTTTGGCTGCAAGAAGAGAAAATGTTGCACTTGGGAAATGAAGGCTGAATGAGTATGATGTTGCAAGTTTGATGATGGCATCCTTGCTGCAATATGATGGTTGAAACCCTTGGATTTGCTTGAGTGATTGAAGATATTTGATGAGTGAACTGTTTTAGACATTCGTTTGTGAGCATATGTGGTGCTTATTTTTTAATAAGACTAGCTTATAATAATATTTACATGTCTAAAATTAAACGGGTGCCAGAGTAGTTTAATTTTGCACAAATTATGAATCTTTTGTTGAAAATCAACAAATGCTCATTTTTTTGTATTCATATGAATCATGACACACCATGCATCATTGGATTAATGAAGAGTTGCAATGTTGTATCATGCATGAATCATCTTGACAATTTTGGGCACGTTTTCTCGCTTTGTTTCACTGCAATTAGATATAAGCTCAAGCTGTTAATATGATCATGGGATTATCAAGTGGGGTTTGTGCATTATTAGCATAGCGGTCCCAACACCAAACACAGAAATCTCAACTTTGAGAAAAGAAAACACAAGAATAAGCTTAGCAAGTTACATTCATGTTTTAGGAGCAGCCGAATAATAATAACAATTAGTAGTCTGTACATCATGATCCCAAACAGCAATTTATGTGTTTTGTATCATCATGCCATCCTTTAATACAATTCTCATCCTACATATTGTACATGCCTACGCACGAACCCCCCAAAAGAATTCCTTCACCTGCCCCTTCTGATTCTCTGTCTCTGTCTCTGGACTATGATACCTCACACGGACACCATTATCCATTTTTCTCAATTGACACAATTCATCCACATACTTCAACGCATCCTCCACATCCAACTCAGGGTATAACACTCCCAATAAACAGGTGCTAATAATTCTCACACCCAGCCTTTTCCTCCCCAACATTGAATATATACATTTTCACCGCTCTTTGGATTTTGGATGCCAAATCATGTACATCACTGGAGAGTGAGTCAAGTGACTTGGCCGTCTTTGTGTTGATTATCCTATGGTGTAAAAAATTGGGTTTTCAGTTAGTAGTACCTCCATTTATGTTGTTTATTTCTTTAACATCTAACACTTCCCTTTGAAAATTTGCAAGATTGGCATCATCATCATCATCCTGGCACCCACCGCCATCCAGCAGTGTTGCACCCTCCTGTGGTTCACACTCCACTTGTAGACAAACAAATGTATGACATTGCGCTTCCACCACAATTGTGCAATTTTTTTGAGGAGTGATTCTTGACAAGACAAACTGGCGCCGGGACGACCGCCTTGCATTTGCATGAGGATTTTTGGTATGATCCAATGGGCATTTGAGCAGAATGCATGTTCTTTCACGACGTTGGGGTTGGTGAAGGAGATTGGCGGGAGAGGGGGGAGGGGTAGCTGGGCCCTTTTGGTGGAGGGTTGTGGCTGTGTCATGGTTAACTAATATTGTTTTTGGGTTGTCTATTATTTGATGTGGTCATTAGGTTGGCAGTTGGTGGTGCTGATAAACTGTGGTGAATGAGATAACACAGATCATTGGTAGACTAAGGGACATAGGATATGATTAAACCCCATATATTCTGTCCCGGAGGGAGTACTATCCAGATAAAGTAAATACCTCTTACTACCAATCTGGACAGACCTTCTCAACATCTACCCACGTCACTCATCGTCGTGCATCGTCCCTTAGTAGGTTCCATACAAAAACCCTAAAGGAGTGGCAACACTTTCCTAAATAGGAATTGATGATACTACAGAGAATCATTTCGACCACACAATTACAAATGAATGACGTGGAATCTGAAAGTCATATGTGATTCTTCTAACATAATATCTCATAAAATCATTTTATCTCATCTGATAACTGGTTTTATCTAGCTGCACCTAGCTTACCATCTAAATCCTTTTGAAATTTGATTTCCACCAGCTGCCACCAATGTCCGCCTGTGGTACATTGTTCTCTGGGCTTGGTTAGGTGTCCCACTGCACTGGACTTAGTATGAGAACGAGTAGTTGGGCCCGTGTAATAGTAAACAATGCATATCTTGCATTGGATTTCCACCTCATACCGGTCTGTGTTCCTTGACCATCTCCCTGCTTTGGCTTGGCCTCAGCATGCCCGCAACATGGTTGCGCTATCCTCAACTATGCAGTCGGGCAAGGCACGTTCTTATTCATAACATGGCTATGAGAACAAATGGAGCAAAAACATTCAAAAATTTGAATTGTTCTCCCCCCAATACTTTATCCAGTTATCGCACGCGACGCTGGATTGCATTCTTATGCGTATTTGACACGCTACCCTTGAGTTCAAAACTCCTCTTGATACAAGTCCAGCGCAAAACCATTTGATTGTCGTCCTTTCGCCAAATTTCGACTTCTCTCTCACTTATAACTTTGCTTATTTCTGCAGCCTGCAGCTTCTGCTTCAGCCTGCCCCACCTCCGGTGACTTTTCCTTCATCTCCTGTAATAAGGGGGGTCTACTTTTGGATGCATATCCCAAACATACAAAGTTTGATGCCAATGAAGCAAAGTTCAAGACTACTATGACCTCTGCCAAACGCCTGGAGGCAGTACAAGACACCCTCCTCATGCTAGGTGTCTATGTTGTTTCTAGTAACAAGAGGGTCTACACCCTTCTCTTTCCCAAGAAAGTGACCCTAGAAGAACCATCTAGGAGCAAGGTTCTCATCATGGGCACTGTGATTGACTCCACCCTTTCTGTCAAACCTGAATATTGCGAGATTGGTGCAATCACTCACAACATCATGGTTTTAGTTGAAGAATCCCTCGCCCTCCCCCAACCTTTGTTGTGGGAAATTCTTTCAACCAAGTAAGTCGTGCCCCCTGCCTCGGGACCTACCTCACCAAGCCTGACCTCGTCAAGGTCCCCTGTGCCTATCCCATTCCCCATGGCACCCCAGTTGGCACTGGCAAGCTCAGCAACCAGGGCATCTATGACATGCTTGCCATGATTGCCAAGGATGGAGCCAGCTTGCCATCTCTCATCAACAAGTTCGATCCTGCAATCCAAGACGCAGCACTTGACAACAAAGACACCCTTGGTGATATCACCCCCCTCAACAACCGTGGCCAGAGTTGGTCCACCCACGCCATATTTAAGTTCTTGGCTGTGGACGAGGATTTGGAGGAGTATCTAAAAACCGATGTGGGTGCTCTGATTGCCACAGTCAAAAAAGTAAAAGCAGCAAATATTGCTGGTGCTGGTGCTGAAGACTCCCCTATCAAAGTGGATGCAGTGGAAAAGGCAAAATCTCCAAAAAAATAGAATTTTGTTAACCAACTTACTAAGAGAACTTAGCTTCCACAACACAAATCATTGTATCTCTAAACTCTCTTAATAAACCCCATACTATCTACTAGTCACAGGAATCCATATCCCTAGGATCAAGGCGCAACAAAAGGTTTTCCGCAAACAGGAAAAATTTAAGTTCATTGCCCGGGACGAGAACTGGAAAAAAATCCTTTATTACGTGGGACAAAACAAATTTTTCATAAAATGCAATCTGGAAGACACTGGATTGTGTTTTTTTGGGGGCAAAAAAAGCATAACGCCCATGTAGAACCCCTACGCTTAACACAGTTTCAACACAGTTTTAACACAGTCTTGACACAGTTTCAACACAGTTTTTAGAGTCAAAAATTGAGTCACACGTTGCTTGCTCAACAACGAACAACAAGAAGCAATAACAAACAACAACAACAACAACAACAACAACAACAACAACAAACAACCTTCTGGCGGGGTGGGGTCTCGGTGCTTGGCCTTGCTGGATTTCTCGTCATTGTCGTCATCTGAATCGGAATCCTTCTTGTTGCTGGATTTAGATTTTTGCGGTGCTGAGGGCGCCCGAGGGTTTGACTTCATCAATCCAGCCGGCGCCGACTCTGCTGGCAAGGAACAGACACAGGACACGACAGCAACAGCCACATTGGTAGTATTGTTGCTATTGACAGTGACATGTTAACCATTGTTTTATTATAAAATGATGCGTGCGCTCACTTTTATCAATCACACAATAGGTATATAATCATCAATTAATTTACAACTAGTACTACTATCTATGGCTATGATACTATTTTCTATCTCGAGGAGTACAGCATTGACATCATTGTATGTCCTGGAAGAACATGGCGTCGGTCGCCCTTTTGTTGTTGTTTTGCGTCTCTGTCCTGACGATCACCACTCCTCTACTATGTCTATGTACAATATCTTCTCATCTTGATTGAAATTCCATTGGCCAGTCGGTTGATTTGTTTGTGATGATGCTGTAATTGATTGTGGGAACACTGTATGGCGAGATGGGTGCATGTCACGTGTCACCGCTGTTGTCATTGTCATGATAGTGATAGTCGATGCTGGGTGGAGGCACGATTCATGTGATTTGACATTTGATAAAGTTTCAACACAATTTTTAGAGTCACCCTTTTAACACAGTTTAACACAGTTTTTAGAGTCACACAGTTTTATGAGTCATGCTTAACACAGTTTAACGCGGCAGTTTAACGCGGCAGTTTAACGCGGCAGTTTAACGCGACAGTTTAACACGACAGTTTAACACGACAGTTCAACATGACAGTTTAACACAACAGTGCAACACGACAGTTTAACACAACAGTTTAACACAGTTTTTTGAGTCAACCTTTTTGTAGTAGTAAAATAGTGCTTATTGTTATCCCAAACTGTCAATCAAT
>JALLAR010001767.1:0-11075 GCA_036939335.1 Conticribra guillardii
TTGAACTCAGCACCACGAGCAGAGTTCGATGGTGGTTTTAGATTGTTCGTACGACTGGTACAAGAAGAGAACGAATATCGTGGCAAGGGTAACCCTACAGTTACCCCAAGCCTACGTACATAGACTTTGATGAATAATTGTTTCTCAGAGGAACTAGTACCTTATGTCTGATTATCAGTAGATGCGCGCGATTTTGCTACTAGCCAGTTATCTCAATGACTACCATGAAATCTCAAAATTCCTCCAATGCTAGTTGCTTGTCCAGTGAGTGAATAAGCAACTACCATAGCACGTGGTATACGACATGTGGAGCTACTGCGTCGTAATTTTTATTTGTACCAGAATTCTACAGACATTTGCATGCAGAACACGATTCCAAGGGGTCGTAGTAATGCATTCTCCTTGATCTGACGTTTCCATTGATGTGCTGACATCATCATAATTCAAAAAAATGGCTTCTCAACAAGCAAAACCAGCGTCAAGCATGGGTGCAATGTTCAACATTGTTGAGATCAAGATTGGGAATCGTGGCCGATCTTGCCTACAACATCATGTTTGTGGCACTCAGGTGGTAGAGGGGATGGAGGTTTGACTGAAGAGGGAGGTCATCAAGGTTGGCGGGCTTGATGAAGTCGTGATTTCGGTGTATGTCGAGGGGGGTGGTCATAGCTGCCGTGTGGGATTTACACCTTGTCACCTCACAGATAACTCTGATTATCACGGTGCACTCGCAAGGATTGTGGAGGTTTACTCCCATCATGACATGTCCTCTTCAATCAAGAGGAAGAAGGTCCACCACAATCACAGCTTTGTTGTGGCTGCGTTGGTGGTCGGGGCGCCAAAGAAATTGGTGGCCTGGGTGGCGTTGGAATGAAAGGAACATAGGAGGAGAGGCGTGGGGGGCAAATAGGTGCCCTCTCAGTCTCATGAAGTAGAGAAAAGACATTCTCGTGGGTTGAGATGTCAGTCATCGACCAAATTCGAAACATCGTAGCTACGTACCTACTCTACCTACCTAGAGGTAGAGTACTAACTACTTAAAACTATGATACCCACGACCTCTACACCCTCTAGTGGCTTAGAGGTATAGTCGTCGCCTCACAAAGACATGGTCTGTAGTTCAAACCCTGCGCTCTGCGTGGGTAGTACCAGGTATATTTTTGCCTGTACTACAGCTTTCACTTGTCTTTTGCAACACCTGCACGCGTACATGGGTACGGTGTAGATGCGGGGGTAGTTACCCCATACGACCCATACTATATCTCTATGCTATGCCAAGGCATATAATAGGTCACTACGCACGGCGCATACCAGTGTCAAATCAGTAGCGCGTGCATGCCTAGCAATTCTCTATATTGCCCAGGTATCGCACGAGCTCAGTCCCTCCGTATCTTGGCCACATACGCAGCGCGCATGAGAGTGTGTAAAATACTAACCGTCATAACCGCCATAACTCTATGGCCTACCAATGTTGCCCGAACAAGGCGGCACTGGTAGGCCCGGGCCGCTAGGTTTCCCTATGGGAGCGGACGTATGGCACTACTCCCCCACGAACCCTCGCCTCATACCAAACCACGTCATCAGTCAATCCTTCCCCCCAGGGGGAGCTGGTGGATGTGGGGCGGCGTGGGGNAAACCACGTCATCAGTCAATCCTTCCCCCCAGGGGGAGCTGGTGGATGTGGGGCGGCGTGGGGCGAGCGCAGATTGTGGGGTTGAGTGGGGTTCCAGAGTGACGTCTCTGTACGAGTGGGTAGTAGCTTGCGATTGGTATCGCGGCATTAAGCGAACCTCCTTGTGACCGGTGCACGAGACACACACACACATATAGCTGTGAGATGATCAAGTGGATTAGTTTCATTTTCAACTGTTTTTTTCCTGTTGCTATTGATTTTCTTCTTCTGGGGCTGGTGGCAAACCAAGATTTTAAATAACATTCCCTACGCCACTCCTGAACTGAAAAACAAGGTGTAAGAGAAGAAAAAATATGTTGTCTTGTCATACATATGCATATGCTTATCATTTTTTGGTAATAAGCACAGTCTTTGTCATTGCAATCCAAATCTTTATGCATAATAAAATAAAGATTAGGATGAGGGATATGAATATGATGCACCATTTTGAGCTTGATGTGTGTTTGTGTGTCTTCTTTCCTATTTTTTCCGTCCCATCCATTATCTTCGGTATTAATATCCACTTCGGACGAAGAGGATGAGGCGTATACGACAATGCTGATATCGGAATTACAACTTCAGATCCCGCGAGAGTTACCATTTCTAAAGGAACATCCCATAATTCGCCAAAATTCCTCCGGGTGCCATCCTGGAACGCCCCTGTAGCATAGACGGGCGATCCGTCCTTTCCGGTAATTTCAACTTTACGCGCATTGTCCAATTGCTCTCGAAGCTTTCGGTTTTCGTCGAGGAGATCGAGATCATCAATGACTTTATCGCGGAGAGCAGCCGCTACAAATGGTGCAAGATCTGACATTGTCTATTGCCAGAGAGAGAGTTATGATTATGAGATACAACTTCCTCTGGGTCGGTAATACCTCTCTCGTTGATAATGCGTTACATTTTATGTGACGTGTGCTTTTGTGAAACAATAATTCATATTGTATTGTAAGTAGTGTTCTAGAATCTTTTTCTTCTTTTTGAAATAAAAAGGTACAATATTTGGATTTCGGTGGTAAGATTAATTCGGTCTATTAAATTCTTATTTTTTTGCAACTCATCGAGTTCACTCTTCGATCGTCCAGACCAAATGCCGCCCAAATATCTCAAAGCAGGCGCAGCAATGATGTTTGCCACCGCTGCCAATCAAAGCACAACAGCAAGCGCATTCATACCTCTTTCTTTTGCAAATGAACGAATTCAATATATACGGCAGCGCAATCTGTCCGCAATGCTGCATTTGCATTCGTCGTCCTATCTCGATTCATTGTCCGAACAATCACCACCGACCATACCAAAAGTAGCAGCAGTACCGGCAGAAGAAAATGAAGGTATATCTCTTGCTATTGGCAATAACGTTGATGACGAGGAGTGCATACTTCCAGAGGACGTTGACCAGACAAAACAGTTATTGCAGAAGGTGAAGGAGGCTGGGACTGCCGGAGCTATTTCGTACGCACTCTGGGAGCTCGTCTTCTGGGCCGCATCAATACCTGTGTGCTCCTACGCCTTCTATCAGTACACCGGCCACTGGCCCGACTTTTCCAACAAGGAAGACGTCGAAAAACTTGGTGCCGAAGCATTTGCCTTTGTTAATGTTGCGCGATTCGCTGTACCGCTTCGCATTGGACTCGCTTTGAGTACTGCTCCCTGGATCAAAGAGAATGTTTTAGAAAAGTACTTTGCAAAAAAGGACAACGATGGTCCTCCTATTTGCGAAGAGGAGCCATGAGGGTGTCATACTTCTCATTGAAAAGTAGGTTTATTTATTGAGCCTAACAACCAGCAAATATTTATCAGTGATGCGTTTAAGAGTCATACTCTAAATATCTATTGGACACAAAGCAACTTCGTATATCTTTCCTGAAGCTACGTGGTGATCTCATTTATCCCATTTATCGTAAACAATATGGAGAAGGTAAACATGTACACAAAGCCAGGTGCTAAAGGAATGGCACTGAAATCGTCAGTCAAATTGGATAATGCGCAAGGTTTCTAATAGTCGAAGCAGCAATTCAGCGGATAATACTTTCTAGCATCACATGTGTGATGTGAAAATAATGTCATAGTTGTAGATCAATTTTGAAAAGGATGCATTGGCAGTACTTTTTTGCAGACAATTTGAAGTAGTGTACCTCTCTCCAGGTCCTCACTTGAGTAAAATTTGAATTCATTTTGCTCAGTGTAAAAATGATTAAAATCAAGAGACATTTTTTCACAAAGTGCTGTCATGAATAGAACATACATCGCCCACATGCTCTGATATTTAGATTTAGACATCATGGTTTTTGGCAGTGCTCATGCTTGGCATTATCATTTTGTGTTGGTTTGTTTTGGTCTCAACGTGTGTAGTCTGATGCATGTATTATGCATTGTCATTGTATGAAGTACAAAAACCAAAAACATGCTCACATGGAAGTAACACAAAATGAATCCAGCAGAAATGTGACATCTCAGCCTTCACTTCTTTGGCTTTGGGAGATGCTCCCAGACCAATCACTACTTCCACAACCTTATCTTTTTCAGTGGAAAATTGTGAGATGATCAAGTGGGTCAGTTTCACTTTCGTCATTTTTTCTTCCTGTTGATTTTCTTCTTCTGGGGCTGGTGGCAAACCAAGATTTTAAATAACATTCCCTAAAAATGAGGTGTAAGAAAACAAAAAGAGGCTGTCTCATCATATACATGTGCATATCATTTTTTGTCAAAATCTCACAGTCTTTGTCTTTGTTCTAGATCTATATATGTGGATGAGCGGGATATGAATATGAAAAAGATACATTTTGAGTTTGGTTATATATATAGGCTTTTAGTTCAAAATAAAATAGAGCCAATGGCATTGACAATGAATTGCTACCATTACCATGCAATTTTTTGGCAGCTGCTGTTGAGCAGAAAATTTTATATGAAAATATCAAGATGCTTTGATGAGTGTGGTGTTGGAGGAGCTAGTCAGCAGATAATTGTAATTCTTTCTGTCATCGCTGCAGTTCATCCAAGTTCACATTGAAGCAGTATACCCCTCTCCAGCTCCTAACTTGAGTACTTAGTTGTAGAAGTCCTGTGGATTTTTCAAAAAGTCCCCAAAATGGTCCTCTATGGTCCCCAGATTCTTGGGGACATGGCGACTTTTTTGCAAAAGTCCGGGACTTTTTTATTTGTCCCCAAAGGACAAATTTGACTTACTAGCAATTACTTAGTAGAGTCCTGGGAAAATTCCTTTCCTTTCTGTCCCGAATGTCCAGAGGACAAAAATGTGGAGTCCCAGGTAAAAGGACCAGTTGTTGTGTGGACTTTTTTGCAGTCCCCAAAAAGTCCCCACAATTTGAGCATTTTTGGGTCAGGGACCAAAGGACTTCTACAACTAAGCTTGAGTAGCATTTGAATAAATTTTCTCTTATTAAAAATGAATAAAATCAAGACACATTCTTATAGATCGCATTTTGAAATAGAAATAGAGATAGAGACAACGACACAATGAATTCACCACCATATCCATACATATATGTTTCCTTATCCCAAGCCCAAGTCCCAAGTCAAGCTAGAGTACCACGTTAACTTTCAGTTTCAGCATCTGCTATTTGGTGGTAATTTTAATTATTATTGAAATATGATGGTGTGTGGAGTTCTGCTCAATGCCACCATTTATCTGATGTATTGAGATGCTGATGCCATGGGTGTGGTGGCTGGTGACATGTTGTTACTGAGCGTTACTTCTCACATGGTTACTGTTACTACATCATCATCGTGAAGCTGGCGCTGCGCGCGGAGCCAACAATCGCCAAAAATTGACATACTAATATTCGCGAGATGTTTTTCATTTTCACTGGCGAACAGTTTTACCATAGGCATATGTGCGTAGGAATCAGTAGCAATTTCAAAATTCTGCACCGCATATTCGTTTTCTCCACACGCTGATTATCGTAAGCTATCGTGCGTAAGTTACTTCGCGGCTTCACTTTTTCTTATCCTCCCATTGTTGCATCAATTGAAGAACGATAGAAATATTGTATTATCAAGGAAAATGAGTCAACCTCAACACAAAAACGCCAAAACAATATCAATTTCGCCAGTGTTTGATGAAAATAAAGATTCTGATCCACTTTCCAGAGTAGAAAAGACGACGGTGAAAGGAGAAGGTGCTATTGATGGTCCGAAGCACAGCAGAATAGGTGACGCGTTTCAAATACCAATCGATTGTCTGCCTAATCCTAAACTGTGGTCGCAGACAATCACATCTTCAATTCGCGAGTAAGTTTGAATTGTATTCGGTTGCTCTGTGTTCTTTGATGAATTATTATTTTTTAACTAAATTTTTATTGATTTTTGTTCTCGAATATTGTTTCGATTATTACAAAAGGAATGCGCACGGAGAATGTGTTTGGAATTCGAACAAAGCAATCGAATCGGGGGAAATTTCGCTGCTCGAAAACATTGTTCCGCACGACAGAAAAGAAGCGGCGCTGAAATTCTTTCATGAGAATGACTACAGAATAAGTGGCAGTGTCCTTGACAAAATTATGCACCATCCCCCAAATCACGGTATGAATTGGTCGTCTGAGACAAAACAGGCATTCTCCCAGGCCATGATCCAAGAAAACAAAAAATTCACAGCAGTGTCAAAAAGTATACATGAAAGCGTTGGTAACTGTCAGAATTTTTATTACGGTTGTTTCAAACGAACACCCGACTATTCAAAAATGAAACGTTCAATAAAAAAGAAGAAGAAGAAGTTGAATATATTATCAAATCTTGAGAGTAGCAGTAGCATTTCGTCAGGGGGGGAATGCGTCATATGCAATGAATTTGGAGAATTAATTTATTGCGATATTTGTGAACAGATGTACCATCTCCATTGTGCAAGTCCCCAACTTTTGGAAATTCCGGAAGGTGATTGGTTTTGTCAAGATTGTGAGACGATGAAAAAGTCGTGAAAGAAGGGTCCCACGAAATCACCCCCCGCTGTGCGTGCTTAAGAATGACGACTGCTTCTAACTACAGCTTGCTATTAACAGTAAATTCGGTCTTTTTATGAATTAGATTTATAATAGCTATTACCACTATTGTCACACGTTATTATTATTTCCTTCTGCTACTAGTTGGCCGCCCCCTCTTCTACAATTGTAAGGCGGTGGCGATTTTTCTTTGTTCTCGTCATGTGTCTTTGTTAACCGTCCTAGACACAGATCTTTTAGCATAAAAAAACATTTGCATTACTCCATCCAATATTATCACTCTAGCCAGGGATGGATCATTTACTCCTAGGAATTGTTGCACTCAATTTTGTAGTATACCATTCTTTGTCTTCGCTCGTGTGACTAGTATGATTTCTCCTCGATCTTAAACTAAATCGAGCAATTGCCTTTGCACGATGTATTTGATGGTGTGACATATTCAGATGCACACTTTCACAATAGCACCTCCACAGAATCTGATTCGCACAGTTCGGATCATCAAGGCAAACTGGTCTGTCTGGTATACAAATTATTCCTCATTGCAAGTATTTGAAAATATGTGCCAATCATGGCATCATTTTCATGAGATTAAACAGTCCATAAATCATTCCCATAAAGATAACCAACATAATGGCCATGGGAAGATAGACAGAAGATTGGCCACTACAACTTTTCGCGTGGTGTTGATGCTCTTCATCCTCTTCCTCCTCCTCGCCATAGTCGTCATAATCATCATCATTGTCGTGCTCATGCTCATGCTCGTGCAATATTGAGACAGGCGATTCGTCACTAGTACTCTGATAAGAGTACTGTCGTTGTTGCATCATCATCATCATCATCTGTTGCTGCTGCTGCAACGGGGCCGGATGCCCCGGAGGAAAAATGTTAGCGGAGCCACGCCGCGAATTAGCTTCCGATCCATGATTACTATAAGAAAGACTGCCGGTGATATCATAATTTGGATTTGCCCCTCTGGGATCCAACACCCGGGAAAAACTATCGTCAAATCCTACCCCCTCCATTAAATCTTCTCCCAGTGGTATCCCCGCCATGGATCCATATCCAATCGATTGGCCATGATGATCATTCGCCCATCCTGCCCCATGATGATGAGGGTCCGAAGGAGCTGGAGGAACCTCCGGAATAGAATTTCGTTTTGATCGAATATGATACGGAAGAAGATAGTCTTGATCCGAACTATATTGCCCTCCACCATCGCCGCTCCCGCCATGATATTGTTCTGGCCCTCGTCCAACTGCCACCCCATCAATTCCACCACCGCCGCCACCAACACCAACACTGCGATTATGTTGATCAAACACCTGAATAATCGACTTTGGCAAATCATACTCCGCAGGTGGCACCTCCTGCCCCGGCTGATAGGCCAACACCAAACTCCCCGTCGACGATGCATCATCGTGTATTATAAACCCATGCTTTCCCGCATCCACGGATACGACGCTGCTCGAAGCAGATTGCAGTGTGTCCGTGCTCCCGATCCGATTGCGCTGGAAGGAATTTTGGACGGCATCTCCAAAGGCATCCCTTGGATCTCGAGTACTACTATTGCCATTGAATCCGTCAATGGATTTGTTGCTGGTGATGGTGGGTGTTTTGGGATGCAATGGCGGCAATATATTGGTTTGGGTCGCCGACCTCATGGACGACGTTAACGAGGATGTCAGATTAAAATTGGCATCGGTCGAATTATTGTCGGAGAAAGACAATTGGGATCGGCGGGAGGTGGCGCGGGGGGACATTTCGTCGTCGAGGGAGGAGGTGGTTTCGTCGCAGCTGCTGTGTTTTTCGTCAATGACGACGGGAAAGTCGGGGTGATGGCTGTGGTGCGAATCATTGTATTGTTGTTCGTGTCTTTGTGGACCACGTGCTGGTGAGCCGTTGGTGTCATGATGTTGTTGCTGCGTCCTCATTATTTGGTAGTACACTTGAAAACATGTCGATGAGCAGAGTCTCGGAGTGTGTTATTTGTGGTGGCGGGTTTGGTCTTGATGTGCCACTCGCTATGCTACTACTCCATCATCTCTTCAGATTTGCCTCATCTCATGGTTGGACCAGCCGATAGATGGAGATACAACATATCCAGCCGATAGTAGTCGATATGGAGATAGGAGTACATATTTTGCATTTTCTATCATGTGAATCTTGGCGTTTGAGAAAAGTTCAAAAGAACTAATATGAAGGTAAAATTAATAAACAAAAACAAAGTTATTATTTTAATTGTTAAATATCATTATTTTCATTTCATTGGTGAATAAATAACTAGAATAATTTTCAAAATTTTTTTAAATGAAATTATTCATATTATTATTATTCATTTAATATTTAAGTTGGAGCCTTAGATAATAATTGAAGGTTCGCGATTGATGAATGGTCTCCATCTGCACAGCAGGAAATATATTAGTTCCTACATTCATATGGGTTCGCAGTTCGCAGTGGCTCACCAAATTTGTCCTTAAAATTAGCCACGTCAATCTGACACATCAACATAAATTTCACAAATCAGCCAGATTGTATTGATGGCTTGCCAGATGATGCACATTGGGAGCAAAGTAAAACTCTCGTTAATTCCATTCGCCATAAACAAAAAGTGAAAATGTCTTCCTCCAATGTTAACTTATCATTACTTTTTCTTGTGTAAAACTAAAAGTTCCAAACTACAAAAACCGGTGATCCTGACAGCCCCCCATCCCCATCCTTAGTCTTAGTTGCAAAAGTCCCGGGGACGAATGGGTTTGTCCCACCCCATCCCCATTTGTCCCCAGATTCTAGGGGGGCTCCACTTTTTTGGGGTCGCAGGGTGCCATTTTTATTTTCAGCCATGAGTCCTTTGTGTCCTTTTTTCGGGGACACGTGAGTGAAACAATGATGGATGATGGACCTAGGATCGACCTCAAAAACTCACTTTTCATTGCGTTGACGATCAAAACCGATCTGCCATCGCTGAGCTCCACCAACCATGGCACAACCTCCTGCACATTGGTACCCGATAAAAAGCACAGAATTCATGGTGCATTGGACAGGCAAGCGTGTGGCGAGCCATGCGGAGTGCTGGCGGCTTCACTGCGTCCATTTTTGGAGCAGCTATGGTCGGTGCCGTCATCGATGTCATCGACGACGTTGCTCTCAAGCTGAGGAGTGGTCAGCAAACTGCCACCTCCATGCTTGTTACAACCGCACCTGCAACTCCCAACATAAAAATCAACTAGAGATACATTCTGATGTCCAGGGGGGCGACCTTGGAATTGGTAGCACGGTCCCTTGGTTGACGAGGCAAACACTCAGCCAATAGCACTGACACAAGCCATCAGGGCCTTCATGCTTCCTCAAAACCTCCGTCAGCCTACCGATTTCTGTGGACGGGCCAGCATCATCCCTCCTTGTTCTCGTCAGCCTCTCGCTCCTCTACTGAGTTTGACACTATCACTATGAACGCTGCCGCAGCCAAAATTTGACAACAACAACAACAACAACAACCAATCAAATAGCAAGTCAACAAAGCAACAACCAAACAGGCAACAATATTAAAACAATTGGAACAATTGCGGATCATACAACAATCAACCTAATGCAATGTATGTTTCATGCACTACCAAGAACCAACAGAATACCTACAATAAGCGCAAAACAACACAAAATAAACACAAAACTAATAGACACTATCAACAATCAATAACAGCAGAATTTGTTGTTGTTATTATTTATATTATTTATATTATTGTTATTTTGTAAATACTGTTATCATTGTTGATATACTTATTATTAAAACTAATAGACACAATCAACAATCAATAACAGCAGAATTTGTTGTTATTCTTATTGGTATTATTGATATTATTGATATTATTGTTATTTTGTAATTACTGTTATCATTGTTGATAATACTTATTATTAATAATGATATTAAGTTATTATTACAAAAATATTATTATCATTGTTGGTTATACTTATTATTATTCATAATAATAATAATAATAATAATAAGAAGAATAAGAATAAGAATAAGTAAGAATATTAAAAATAATAACTAATAAAAATGATGACAACATTAATTCACATCCTTCAAAACACCTATTCACACCAATAAATATGCAACACACCTAATAACATCAACAGCACCCTGACCCTGCAAAAACATTTACCATGCATAACACTAAGTAAAAAATTGTCCCCATTTGTCCCCAACCCATATGTCCCCTCCCAATTTGTCCCCAAATATCAAAGGACAAATCGGCATGTCCCAGGGGACAAATGGGGACACTTCGGGGACATGTCCCTGGGATGTGGGACATGTCCCGAAAACCAGTCTCCAAAAAAGGTAAGGGGACAGGGACGAATGCAACTAAGAAATGCTAGATTAATGTATCCCGGGGCACTGTCAAGTGAGTCTGTGACTCACATTCACTATGTCGTCAGGTACGGCGACATTA
>JALLAR010001772.1:0-10001 GCA_036939335.1 Conticribra guillardii
AATGGAACCACCATATTGGAAGAGCTCCGGACAAAATTATTTCATTCCCTCCGTGGGACGAGTGCTAATATTGTGAGTAACACTTGTAGTAGTTTCACACCTGTTCTCTTGTGTGGTAGCCGTGTTTTCAAACGATCAAGAGTATTTGTTTTATGATCGTCGTAGCAAATCGTCGGCGCATTTTATAATCAAACGAAAATCGCAACCACTTTCTTTTGATCAGCCATTACAAATCATTTGTGTGACCGCCTTTTCTTTTTGTTCTTTTAGAACGACATTGTTTTATTTTTATTGATAGCAAATTATGCGTGTTTTTATTTCCCGGCATTTGTTTGGGCGGAAAGGTTTGAACTCCACTTAAATCACATCCTCCCTCCTCCCTCCTCATAGCAACCTCCACCAAACACAATCACGCTTCACTTACTTTTGAAGGCAGCTTCCATTTCTCCCCATTTTTTTGCCCATTCCATCTAGAACCCTAACTTGATTAGCATTGATTCCTATCTCAGCTTGGCTTAAAATGCATTATTTCAAAACCAACCATAGCACCGATTGAGGGGGACGACACGCTTCCGCTTCCCCCCTCAACATGATGATCAGTCATGTCATCTAAAGATTACAGATATCATCATCACCAAATGGTTTCCGGGTGATCAAACAATTCTTCATGTATGTTCGTGATGTCTCCCAACCTATTTTTGTGTTGTCTGCTACACCCAGGCCATTCTCAGGTGAGGAAGGACGGGGGGTTGCATTTTTCTTCTGCGTCTCTTTGTCCATGGTGGTGCCTCTTGTGTGTGGCAGTGTGCAGTGATATTATTAATTCATAGTGGTATTATAATGAGTGGCTTGCACAACTTTTATCAGAAGTGTGATTATCGGAAGCGGAAGCGTGTCCTTTCCGCCAAAACAAACGCCGGGAAAATAAAAACACGCATAATTTGCTCCCTATAAAAAAAACGCCGTCGTTCTAAAAGAGCAAAAAGAAAAAGGCGGTCACACGAATGATTTGTAATGGCTGATCAAAAAAAAGTGGTTGCGATTTTCGTTTGATTATAAAATGCGCCGACGATTTGCTACAACGATCATAAAACAAATACTCTTGATCTTTTGAAAACACGGCTACTATACAAGAGAACAGGTGTGAAACTACTGCAAGTCTTACTAACAATATTAGCACTATGTCCCACGGAGGGAATGAAAGAATTTAGTCCGGAGCTCTTCCAATATGATGGTTCGATCAGTGGGGTTTGTTTGGTTTGTGTTTGGTGCTGTTCTGGCTGTGGGATGTTTTTTGTTGTGTCCACCTCGCTCAGCCAACAACGGATTTTTTGATTCATCTCTGCCTCTCGGCGTATCAAAGTACTACACTGTAGTATTTAGGTTTTATTGTACAGAGTAGTATCTACATACTATCATGCGTGCACAGATATATTTCTTTACCTTAATAAAATAGGAGTACGTACATGGAGGGAATTTCTATTTTCCACCAAACTAGATACAATGCTACTATTATTATGCGAAGTGTGCATTTGCAAGCTATACACCACGCATCATGCACTACGTAGTACTTGCACGTGTTTTTGTTGCTCGGTCGGGCTTCTAGCTTCAAGATATCTAGTCCAAACTCGAGTCGCCCGTTCATGGCATGGCTTGCACGAGGCTCGCAACTGTCGTCCGAGAGTTAGGACTTCGTCCAAGAGTGGCCACATTACCTGTGCCCCATGGAATTATTAATGCTAAAGGTTGTATCTGGATTGAGGGTCGAACTTGTCGTGACTTTAGTAGTGATGGGACTTCAAGCAGCAAAGTATTGGCTAAAGAATAAGAAGACCGCCGAGATATTCTTGCAAAGCATTTGAATTATTCAGCAAAACTCCGTGAACCGAATAGAGTGTAGGATGCATTAATTGTAATAGAGCTTTTACATTACTCAATAAACGTTCATTTTATTTGTAATAGAGAACTGATAGAGAATATTATTTGCTTCGATATTATTTCATTCAATTTTAATTCTACTGCATACTAGTGCTGCATTTTTAGTCCGACTCTGATTGCGTTCTTTGGGTATTATGGGTGGGAGTATGTGTGGCAATGGCGGTGGTATGTCTTGTTGGGGCGGCGATTCCTGTGGCTTTGATTGTTCTTGGTGTGGCATGAGTGACGTGAATTCTTGTGGCTGCGAATCTTGTTAGAGTGGCCAATACAGCAGCTTCTTCTGTAGCTGTAGTAGTGGTTGTAGCCATCATATCACTCCAACCTAGGACTGAGCGTGTCACACAAAACATGCGATCTTGATACACCTCCTCGCCAACACCTCCCACAACGATGTCCTTCATATCCTTGAGGCTGTTGACTTGTTCCCAAACTTTCTGGATCTGTTGGAAATCCACAGCCCTGTTTCCCATTTTCACCTTGGTTTGCTTTGCACTGGTATGTGGTTTTTGTGGACTTTGTTGAACCTAGGGCGCACCTTACTTTTTTGCGTTATTGTTCCATCGGTCAGTAACGAAAAACAAAATGCAGTATTGAGACGAATTCCTCTCATTACTGACATCACTGCCAGTAATGAGAGAAATGGGCAGAATTTGCTTGTGTCAAGTTGCCTCAGTAACGACAGTAACGGCGGCAATTACTCAGTAATCTGCTGTTATTGATTTTGGTGTTGGTGTTGGTGTTAATGTCAGTGTTAGTGTCAGCGTTAGTGTTAGTGTTAGTGTTAGTGTTAGTGTTAGTGTTATTGGTATTTGTGTTGGTGTTTTGTTTATTGTTGTAAGTATGATAACTATTTGTAAGTATGATGATTATTAATAATAATAAAATGGAAATTTTATAGTACATATTAGTGCAGCCGAAACCCCATCGTGGGTTATTACTTAAATTGCACTAAGTATGATGATTATTAATGATAGCACAAAAATCAAGCGAAGGACAGTATTGAATAATATTATGTGTTACTTACAATAATTAATAGTACTCTCTATAGTGTGCCCCATGAGTGATGGGAATTGGATAGTTTCGGATGGTCCTTTTTTGTTTGTGAAGTGGTGATAATATTCTCTACTTATTGTGCGGCATGTTTTTTTATAGCAGTTTGTTTGGTCTGGACCAGCAGGGGCAGATTTAATGTGTTTGTTGACTATCAAGAGCAGCACACGCACATGCAGCTTGCTCTAGCTCTCTCTCTGTCTCTAGGTTAGTACTAATATCATACATCATATCTTTCATACACCAAGAAGTTAGCTTCCAGTTTTGAGTAAAACACAAGCCTCCACATTTTTGCTCCCGGATTGTTGTTTAATTAAGAGGGGAGACAGGAGATATTCAATGTGATAATTAAATGACTTTCCCATGGTACTGTTGTCATATTCACCTCTAATCTCAGAATGATACTCCTCTTCCTGTCATTCCTCTTCCTTGTTGTGTTGACCGAGTTGACACCTTTCAAGAGCTTGGTTCACGGCAAATTGTTCTTCATGAGCTTGCCTAGCAAGAGCAACTTCCCACAGTCGCTGTTCTCTAGCATGAGCTTGTTCCTCCTCGCGTTCCTGCCTCTCTTCAGGATTTTCCCCAACGTGCTCTTCCACTTCGAAGGCAACATCATGTCGAGCGCTAGTCTGCGAGGCAACATCATATCGAGCACTGCGGTCAATTTGGTTGTTGTTTGGTCCTCTCTGACGAGCCATAGGAGTCAGATATAGCGACTGGAGGCTAGAGCTAGAGGAAATAATGCGGTGTGATGAGGTGCAGTCGATATAATACTGATTGGTCGATAGAATAATAATATTATGGTTAAAGTATTGGTTGTGGGTTGTGAGAAAATGTTTTGCAAAAAGATTTTTTTAGGAGATCCAACATACAACGTACAGCTTCAACACAGAGATCTAAATCAGGAGTCAAATATGATATTTGAGAAGTGTCACTCTGACAATTAACCGGAATATGACTGACGTGGAATATGAATATAATAAACTAAATCACAGCTATTAATACATGAAATTGAAACAAAGATTGAATATACCTTGCATAAATTGAAAACATTTTTGTGTTGGTACAATATTTTATTTGAGACGAGGTGATACAGCCATGAGATGAGTTGACAACAACAACAGAGAGGAGTTGACTATCTACAAGTTGACGACACAACATTGAGGACAGGATAATAATAATAATATCTAATCATAACTAACTCTTAGAACTTATTTTTCATGTCAGCACCAATGACTAATACTCAACGATGTGCTCATTACGGAGTACTTTGACGGAAAAAGCAGCATCAAAAGATCCTCATGTAGTCGTAAGGCAAAAAAGTTGAACCAAAAACTGAAAGAAAGGGTAAAGTCAAAAAAGCTCATCTTGAACGCTGAAGAACCACTTCAAGTGTTTTCAATATTTACACCCGAAATCTCCTGGTTAGCCAAGAGAACAAAGTTCTCACCAAAAACTCCAAAATTGAGAACTCACGTTAGTCATGCAGTTATTGCATCTGTTGTTGTGGATGGCACCCAAACTCCACCACCATCAAATCCTAACTACATTGATATATTCTTCAGGGGTGATGATGGTGTCAGTTATTTGCGGCTACATAAAAGACTCATCAACATCTCAGATGCTGGATATGGTTTATTATTCACTGCAAGAAAATTTGATCTTGGAGCTGTTATCACCAAATTTGTTGGCCAAACTACTCAAAACTAAAAAAAAATTGTGAAATGGCAAACTGATGATGACACAAAGGGGTATATCTTCCAGTTTCAAAACAAGAAAGGGCCTATTTGGCTTATTCGGGATGGTAATGGATTTTATGCTCATTACATTAATCATTCTGATACACGCAATTGTGAAGTAGACAATAATGGAGTTGTAACAGCAATGTATTATATCAAACAATGCATTGAATTAACCATGGATTATGGTACTAGAGAAGGAAATCTTGCCAGGAATTCGGGAATTCTGTTTTTTTCAGTAAGTTACTGTTTTTTTTAAAGTAACCATGTTTTAGAGAGGAGGATTTTTTTATGAGGTTTTTTTTTGGTTCCTGTCCGTAAGTCCCACATCGAATATCCACCAACAATCCGTGACTGCTCAATCCAAAATTTTTACATGTGACAGGCAGGACATCGGCTGCCACCGTCCACATTATTTTGTGAGGAACAAACAATTCACAAGTCACAACCACCACAACCACCGCAAACACCGCAAGCAGCACAAACAACAATGGCCGTGCTGCCATAGCAAGTACGATACTGCCTTCCCCTTCAAGCACACATCCCCCTTCAACGCACATTACTGTCCCGTCGAATCAACATACTTTGTTGCGCATTTCCTTGAGTGTCGGTCATGTTTGGTTTATTGTTGTATGGCCTGCTGCTGCGATCATCCCCACCGTCAGCAAATCATTCAACGGCTGTGCCACCATAGCTACTACTGTTTGTTCCCCCTTCAAGCACACATCCCCCTTCAACGCATATTACTGTCCCGCCGGTCGTGTTTCGTTTATTATTGTATGCTGTCACAATCATCCCCACCTTCCGCAAATAATTCAACAATCACAACAATCATTAATTGCTGCTGCCGCCACAGCTAGTGCGCTCCCCTTGAAGCCCCCCCCTTCCCCTTCAATGTGTAATGTGTACTATGGTTCATTGTTGTATGCTGATGTCACGAGGTCGGGATCTGCTGGGAATAGAGCCCCATTGAAATCTGTCATGAATGGATATTCCCCGAGCTCCTGTAATATTATCCCGAAGTGGAGTCCCGTAATATTATCCTCCTATCGTGATAATATCATCCAAAATGCCTTGTCACTCTCACGATCCCCACTGTTTCAATTTTACTTTGCAGCGATCAGTTTGGTTTTTGAATGAAAACCCCCCCCCCATTCCATTAGGTTTAATGATACGTCCTGCTCGTGCTCTCCTTCCACTCTCTCGTCCCGGTCAATAATATCAAGTGCAGACAGTGTTGGGGGATTGCCTTCATTTGACCACAGCGACATGCCTAAACACCGCCCTCTACCGAAGAGAACGGGTGGCAGCACAGTCCCATCCTCCTCCACCGAGAAGGATGATAGTGACTTATTCACCGCCCCCTCTGTCCAATATTATGAAGACGACGATCAGGGGGAAGAGGAGGAGGAGGAGGAGGAGGAGGAGGAGGAGGACCAATGCATTGCTGAGCTTGCAGGAGATTCGAGCGAGGTCGATGCAGTGGCTAGCATTACTTGCCTTGGTGCTAGACATGGCGATACACATTGATAACGATAAAAGGACATGAACTAATTTATGGCTATGTTGTTGTCTATTGTTTTGCGTGTGTCTGCGATGGGCAGCAATGTGCAATATGCAATATGGCTGTTGGTACGTAGTTGTTCCAACAGATATATTGTATGTGGTGACGTGGTGTGACGTCAGCCCAGTTGGTCTTATGAGAACCCTGGGATTGACTTGACTCAGACTTCCATTTGGGATGGTCTGGCCTAGTCGGGAATCCTGGGATTCTAGCACACCTTCGCAAGTGGGCTGCGTTTAGCATGCAAGCTCAGGGATCTGCGAAGGGCATCAACGATGCGTTGAGCAGTCAGAATTTCTGGTCGCATTGACTCGTGATGGGAACCAGGGTGATGCTTGGTCCAGTAGTCGCCAATGTTCTTGGTTTCTGATCTCCAATAGGACCAGAATTGCTCCCGGAACTCCCTGTCGCGGAGCCAATGGAATTTTATATCCATTGACTTCATGGCTTTAGATAAGATCTTCTTATTGGCCACTCCCTGTGCCGTTGTGTTGTTGGTCTGGATGGGGGTGGGAGGCTGGGGGTGGCCCAGTTCCTCGATCATTTGTCGGAGGTGGACGGCTGTCTTCGCATTGAGGAACATGGCGCCTAGCTCCGCTTCGGCAGTGGAGGACATGACATTTTTGATGATTTGTGCCAAGTTGTAGACGGCTCCATTGTTGGTTGGGAACTCGTTGTTTTCGGACATGAAAAAAAGGCCACTGGCGCGGCTTCGTGCTTTGGGTTCGCTGAGGTACGAGGCATCGCTGTGGATGGCCATGACCATGTCACTTGCTTGGTACATGATGATTGCATCAGGTTGGGTTGCTGCATAGTCGAGGAACTGTTTGCCCTTTTTCATTGTTGATTCGGTGGGGCTTGATTGTTCAGAGGCGAGGGCGCTGAGCGGCACCAGCATAGGGCTGTCGACGGCTCGCGCACAATAGAGGAACACCCCTGTTACTAGTTGGATGTACTTTTTGTCAGCTTCATTTAACAGGGGGGGCATGACGTCGGCAACTACGTATTGTTGCTTGGCGCCATAGTTTGGTGGCACATGTGGGTGGGGTTGATTTTGTGGGCGCTGTGGCCGTTTGTGGCCGAATCGAAGCAGGGCGGCCTCTTTGTAGCCTGGCATCGAGACATGTACCTTTCGTTTCGAATGCACTTTGTTGTAGTCCCAGTCCATGGTAAGTCCCAAGTATCTGCCGCCTTCCCAATCTTCTGAGATTTTATAATGTTCTTTAATGTAATTTATTAAATGGTCCGCATTTTCTTTTCCGACGTATTTTACCCCGAAGTCATCGACCACTAGTGTGAATTGGATGTCGCATGTTGCATGCGTCCACAAACCAGGTGTGTACAATGATTGTTTGTACCCATGTTTTTAGTCTCTCTTCTAACAGTTCTTGCGCCAATAGCCCTGCCTGTGGTAGCCTGTACATTCCTTTTCGGACTTCGACATAGACAAAACCTGCCTTGTCCACTTTGGACTCCAGGTTGTAGTGTTCAATCACATCTTGGGGCAAGTCCATTAGTTTGAGTTTCATGTATTCGAATCGTGCCATGGGTGTGTTGAGATAGAAGTTTTTGATATCCAGTGTCATAAATTCTGCCCCTTTGGTGGAGATGATGCTGTTTAGGAGGCGTTTTACGGTGAGTAGGTCTGCTGTTGGAGTTCCAATGTCGTCTGGGTAATTTATTCGATCACCCCCCATTGTTAATCTTGTTCGATTTGGCTCATCTATTTTCTCCGGTCTTACCATGCAGTTGAATTTTCTGTGTGTTACATCTTCGAATCGATCCGCCGGCACTTCATTTTTGTTGATGAAAAACATGGTGTCCGTGCCTTCTACCCGTCCTGGCATGCCTTGTGCCAGTCGCCCAATCTCATTGCCAGCGGAGAATCCCCATTCGGTCTTGTATTTTGGACGTTTCATGAGTTGGCAATACGACAATAGTTCTCCTGTTTCGCCGTCCATCGCATATCCTGCAAATTCACATAAAAATTGGAGTGGGAACTTGCCGGTGGCAAGGTTGCGGGGTGAAAATTTACATGGGCGCATTTCCAGCATTGCAAGCATTGATTCTTGGGTGATGGTGCGTGGCTGTGTGCAGGTGCGGGCTCTTGTGTTGTTGGCTGGTGCGTCGGTGTTATTTTCTTGGGTGGTGTAGTTGTGCGCTGGTGGTTGGGGTGGGCTTCCTGTTGGATACGCGACAATCAACCCACTGTTGGAGTATTCGTACCCCGCTGGTAATGTGGGGGTTGCTTCCTTCTGCACCCTTGGAGGTGCTACTTCTGGCTCCACCCTCTGTTGTGTTGCCTCTGGTTGCACCCTCGTTTGTGGTGCCTCTTCTGCCTCCACCGCTCTTGTGAAAACATTCTGGAGCCTCTCCAGTTCTTGTAGCTCATTTTCGCCCAATGTAGCCGGTGAGTCTCCTGCTAATGCTTGTGCAAGTTGTTTTGCTGCCATCATGATTGCGTCTTGTGGTGTCACAGTTGGTTGTGTTAAGTATTTGTGCTTAAAAAACACTGTGTCTGACACTCTCTCTGCTCTTGTATCCTTGTTGTAAATTTTGAAGCAGCGGTAGTGTTTGGTTGATGTGCCAATGTACCAGCCATCGATGGCATGTGGTGTGGTTGTTGGGCTTGTCATGCATTTGGACTGCGCAGCCTAGTGGGGCGAGGGGCATGGCATTGTAGTCATGTTGCCCGTTGAGGTAGGCATGGGCAGACACATTTGGGGCGGCGTTTGCTTGTCGTAACAGATTGAGGGTTAGTTCCGCTTGTGGTAGTAATCGGTCCCAAAGGTGGAGGGGGAAGGAGTCGTAGACGCCGCATAGTATTGCAATGAGGTGGTCCTTGAAAGTTGAAATGGCCTTCTCTGCGATGTTGCGGCGATGCACATCTGGTGGGACAAGTTGGTACGTCATGTTGTTGTTTTTGATTGCCTGTTTGTACTCTGCTGATATTTCATTGTCCAAAATGTGTTGTTTGGGGTGGATGCCGCTTGCGGCCAGCCTGTCGATGAGTGTTTGATATGTTTTTACTATTTCTCCTGCCGTTCTGTTTTTCATTGGTTCGGCCAGTATCCCGTTTCCATCGATCTCACACATTATCATGATGTATTTGTTCCCTCTGCTGGATGTGACAGGGAATTTTCCCATTTGATTGGTGTCCATGTTATCAATTTTTACAAAAATGTCACTTTCTTTCGGTTGAGGGGTGAGTGTTGCTTTGTTGGTTTGCTCGATTTTAATTTTTGTTGATCTCACGCCTTGTTTGCTCTACCGTATGTGGCCCTTTTGGGTCTCGTCCGATTCTGGGAAGTACTTTGTTGCTACTCTTGTGTTCAGTATTGGCCATGAGGCATAATTTCCTGCTCGAATGGCTTTCAGCAAGGTGGCCTTTGTTGGGAATCCCGCTGCTGCATGGAGGCATCGTACTGCTTGGCGAGTTGATGGGAGCTCGTATACATGGTTGACGGCTTCGGTGGCGTTGGGTCCGTAGCGAGTGATGTCGTTGGTTTGTTTTGGAGTAAGTAGGATGGTTTCAGTGTTGACGTTTGTTACAATCAGGACCAGGGGGATGCGCCAAAGACCTGTTGTGGGGTCTCGCCATTCTTTGAATTTTGCTTCATCACCTGTAATGTAAATATTTGATTTATCCGCATCAAAAATATGCACTTCATCTTGTGTTAGGATTTGGATGTAGTTTTCGTCTGCAAATT
>JALLAR010001777.1:0-10772 GCA_036939335.1 Conticribra guillardii
TCATGCGCAGCATAAATACAAAACGAACCATACTACAGCACATGCCTTTCTTGCCCGGTGATATCGTGTCCTTTTCTTGCATGCACGCAACATGCTTTTTTGAACTTGGTTTCTGCATCCTCATTTTTGCCACCATCATCAGTTTCTTCACTAGCTGAAACAATAAGCTGGTTAGTCTAAATAAACTTAAAATCATATTGAGAGTAAGATTTAAAGTATAATGGCACTTCTAATAAATATCATTGTACTATTTTGCAACAATAAGGTGTCTCTGAACTAAGCATTATGATAATTGGACCATGTGCTTGGTTAAAATTGGGTTTAATGTATATTCAATTACAGGTAGACCATTAAAGTTCAAGCACGTTAATCTAATTCTATGGAACGTGATGATATTTAATGAAGACAGTGAGGCAACCAAATCATTGAAATCACATCACATGCGATGCTTTCCGAATAAATCTCAATAGCACTGGGACTCTCATATATATTTGAAAAACGAATCAAAATTACAGCTTTCATGCTAAATCAGAGTTCCAGCCTCTTCAGTTTGCACCTTAGCATGATCTGGAACTATTATACACTAACATATGCAAAAAAACCGCAGTATTTCTGCCCAGCACACATGCTCTAATCCATCTGAACAGGAATTGCCGCAAAAACGAGACCTGAATCCGATCCTAACACGCTTGAATAAGGATTACCACCATATTTCCTTTCATAAAATATCTGTGTGACTCTCCCAACAATGAAACCCCCTCCCATCAGCATAAACATTTTTGGGCATGCCCATAAAATGACCAAAGCAGGAATTGAAATTACCACACCAAAAAATATAAGAACTCGTTTATTTTGACGTCCGTGGCCATATCCAAGTATTTCATCACGGTCCCTCATGAATATTCCATACATGTATCCAACTGCCAACGAGACTAATGTTGCAAAGAGAGTGGCAAATATGACAAACGCTTCTCGCTTATCATTGCCTTTTTCGCGCTTCATGAGTTTTTCAAAATTTCCCTCTGATGTTTCTAGCCACTCTACACACTTTGGAGCTAAACGCTTGGAACTCCCTGATTCATATTTGTCAAATTCATCGTGTAGGCATTGATCAGCTGTGTCGCCGAACCCAAATGAAACCTATAAGAATAAGATTGAAATCAGGAGAATGGACGTATTTAGATTTTTTAATTACTCCATTGGAATAAGACACAGCATCCACCATATCGTTCACACTAACCTCTTCAAAATGCTTGTACTGCTTGCGTTCATAGTTAGCAGTCCAGCCTGTCACAGCCTTGATATCACCACTGGCATATTTTCCCTCTCCAAGGCAAATATTTTGTACATCCTTGGAACATATAGTTTGTGAATTTTTTATGGACGCGGAAACGTTCTTTCGAAGACGCTCTGCATTTTGAAAACCAGTTGCGACGACACAAAGTGAGAGCATATTTCAATTAAGCCGGAAGAGAGACAATACAAATCCAAGAGACACAATCACAACCGAGTCGATCACAAAATAGTTGAGAATTGTTAACAGTTAACACGACAGGCAAAATAATCTTTATCTTACCTTCCCCATTTCTCCAATCAGCGCCCAAAAAGGTTCCCCATGCCAAATCGGCTGCGGTTGGGGTGATCGCCGACGCCAGTGCTAGAAAAAGGAGGCTACTATTCGAAGACACCATGGTGTAATCAACTTTTTTCGTTTATGTTCTTATTATTCCTTATCCCGCTTGACTTCACAGAGAGCGAGGGAGCAAAATGATCTAAAATAAAGCGGTAGTATCGTAAAGTGGGCGGGAACAATAGGCATGGGAACAACAGATGGTTCTGTGCTGTCAGGAAGACACGGTACGGGTAGGGTACGATATACTGTATCGTGGGGGTACTTTCTCGTACATACTTTGTCAGTATTTATGTACGATATCAAATCGAACCTTGAGCACGCAAGACCTCATCGCCAAAAAATCATGAGGCCCCCCCCGCCCGCCCGCGCGCGAACGCAACGGCTGGCGCTGACGCCCCGCCGGCCCGGCCGGACGTGACCTTGGAATCGGGATCCCGTGACCGTGACGGGATTTCTGGTATGCTATGGGATCAAGAATCAAGAAGGAAAAAATTACATCATCGAACATCATCAATCTCATCATCACATCATCATCATACAACAACTATGGTACCTACTATCATATTATTTTTTTATGAACGACCAAACTGAAAACGTTGTACGATAGTAGGCGACAGCAATAAAACATAATTCAGGACAAAGATGTTTAGGAAACTATCTGCGCTCATTGCATCTACCTCTTTGTCAGACTGTATATCGTTTTCTTGTTGCAGCTACACACCAAATTCACTTCTTGCGGCAACAAGTTACCATCCATCGCCCACAGTTTGTGCGCTCTTGCCATCACATCCATCATCTGGTCAAGTATTTTCTCGGCGGGGGCAAAATCAACTTGTCAAATTCAACACACGGCTTTTTCAAACGAGAGATATCTCTTCAACGCCAGAGAGGGCTACCTTGGAATCTATCGCAGAGTCATTGAAATCGGGTCACTACAAGCGGATTTTGGTTGTGGCAGGTGCCGGCATCTCTTGTTCTGCGGGAATACCCGACTTTCGAACCCCAGGATCAGGATTGTAAGTTACAGTTTGCATCCTCACAATGCATTGTCTTGTAATATTAAGCTGGGTCATCTCATTCATTTTTATCAATATTTTTTCTATTGTCAAAAAAATGCTTCGTCGGCATATTGCAGGTATGACAATTTGCATAAATTCAATTTACCATATGCTGAGGCGATATTTGATTTGGATTTTTACAGAAATGATCCGCATCCATTCATAACATTGTCAAAGGAGATCTGGCCTGGTGTTAAATACCGGTACGTATTCTTTTGTAAAGAAAAATGCGACATGCTTCTTCTGACTGTGTATTAATCTCGTCTTGTTGTTTCTTCATTACAACTCGACCCATCTTTCCCACAATAGACCTACTCTGACGCATTCCTTTTTTAGTCTACTCGACAAGAAAGGAATTTTGCATCGCATTTACACTCAAAATATTGATGGCCTTGAAGCAGGTGAGTTTCTGCTTTGTTGCATCATGAGTCTCGTTTCGAGTTTTTGGTATAGCGAACGTCCTGAAGTGTTACTGATGGTGTAGTCTGACGTCAAATAATGGGAATGCCTCACTGCCATCTTTAATAAATAACATCCAACCAATTTTGTTGCGCATTTCCTTGGCAGTCGCGGGGGTCAATCCAGATAAACTAGTTGAGTGCCACGGGCATTTTCGGTCAGCATCTTGCATAAAATGTCAAGCACCGCATGACGCAGACCAGTGCAAATCCAGTATCCTAGAAAAGGGGGAAGCGCCATCGTGCAACTCGTGTGGAGGATTCGTGAAACCGGACATTGTTTTCTACGGCGAAGTTCTTCCTATGCGCTTTATTGATCTTGTTCATGATGATGTCGATTCATGTGATTTGCTTATGGTTTTAGGAACATCGCTGCTTGTCGCACCAGTTGCAAATATTCCTTTATGGGTCTCTGAGTCCTCTGACTCTTTGCCTCGAGTCTTGGTCAATAGAGAGCTTGCTGGAGACTTTCGTAAAGGGAAACTCACCGATGTGTTCGTGAAAGGTGATTGCGACGACAGGTGCGTACATTATGGTGTAAGAGTTCATTCTGGTGATGGAAGTTTTCTTTTATCTCATTCTTATTATCAATAATCCGGTCTGTATAATGCAGTGTCCGAAAACTTTGTCAACTAGCAGGTTGGGAAGCGGATTTGGATCAGATTTATCATGCGTGTCACAACAATTGAAACATGCATCATTCTTGGAGAGAAATTGCCATGCTAATTGTTAAATAAGACTTCCTTTGATTCAGTTCATCATATGAACGAAAAAAATAGTAATGAATCGAACTGGAAATACTTAATAACAGTGTCACCACATCAATAACATCAGAAACATGAACTATATATTAAAAATAATGTACTATGATCTCCTTAGAACCTATCCAGCTCTTCAATTTTTTTTAAGAAAGAGGAGGTCTGTGCAACAAAACATAACCAACCATAATATGATCACCAGATCTACAAGAACAAGCTCAATGAAAAAAATACAATTTGAGGCAATCCTCCGTGAAATCGCTCTAATGATTTCTACTCGAGCGACGGTGCTTGTGCTTCTTAGATTTCTTTTTTTGCTTTCCTCCACCAAACGAGCCCGCACTCTCTTCTTCTTCATCTTCCTCTCTTGGCACCGGGCACAAATCAAGGCGAAGTTTTGGAAGTGGCTTTACCTCAACTAATTGTGCAGATGCTGGATTTTTTGGGACATTGAATTGAGAGAAGTCAGCAAAATCATCCGCATGAGCAACGGGATTTTGCTGAAGAGAGCCGTTACTATTCTTGGACGGAACTGGAAGCGATTTTGATTCAATAGCACGAATTGATAGGGTGCTGGGTCTTTCTTGTACATTGTCATTCCTTAACCTCCTTGGAGATATTGCTTGGGAAGAAATCACAGTAGAACTGTTGTTGCTGCTGGGAATGGATACTGGCTTACTTTCTGACGAAGACCGTGATGTTGTTGCGCTTCCTACTTTGCTGCCTATTAACACATCTTTGAATGACGTCAGAGAAGCTTTTTTACTTCCAGAGTTTGCAGGCAAAACGTCTGTAAACGAATTTACATTCCTTGATTGAGCTCTCTGCGGGGAGACTGGCGGCTGGCTATTGCACGTATCTATCACGATTGCTAACAAGCCTGCTTTCCCTTCAAACCCATATCTAACCTTAATTTCATCAAGCACAAGAATGAATGCCTTGTGAACAGCGATTTGATCACTTAGATTTTTACCAATAGGGCGTAGCTCAGCTATAACACTGGCATCGCAGCTTTGGGCACCAGACGAACGCAGGATCACTCTTGTTTTGACCGAGAAGCCTCTTCTAGGCATACGATCAACAATTGCGAACGATAGTGTTTGGTTGGTGTCTCTTTCTACAGTTATCGTCTCTGAAAGCCGCACCAATTCACGATTGCGCATTCGTTTATAACTGACAGTTCTCTGGGCTCCAACCATTGATCCGCCAGAGATGAGCTGTTGCTCAGGTGTATTTTTTTCGAATTCTCGCGGAGCGCCCGGAGGAAAGCTCCACACAGTTCGTTGGTAATCAATATCTCCACGGCCATTCTCCCATGCTTTGTTGACGGGAGAGCTAGAATCCAAGAACAACACTCTGCACAGAGGAATAGGTAGTGGTAGATAAATGTCAGTCACAATATGACTGGATACTTCCTTTCCAAGAACGTAAGGTGGAATCTGTGTATGGTTACGCGGGCTTGTAGCGCTATCAGCTATTTCTCGCATACGATTTCTCGATGGCACTTGTGACCAACTACTTCTACCCTCGGGAACTTGGTGACGGTTATTAATCTTTGCGCTGTTATCTCTGGCAAACAACTCATCGCTCTCGTCATTGTTATCAGACGAATCACTGCTAGAACCATGCTCTCCAATCGAAGAGTACCCCTGTTGTGAAAGATGGCGGGTTTTGGCCTGCCCAGATTTGTCACGACTAGAGCCACGCACTTTGAAAGATCCACGTGCAGCTGATGGCGATAAAGCACCCTTACCAATCTCACCGCCAAGCTTATTCAATTGCATACCACCTCTTACGCCCAAACGAGCAGACTCGCACTCTAGCAAAAGCTTCAAGCCACAAACAAGAAGCTCAGCTTCTCGATTTGTGCTAGCAAGGAACAAAAGTGATCTACCAGTAACATCTTGTATTGACACGATACGAAGGTGCTCTGTGGCATCATCTGGACTAAGTCGGACAGTAACCTGTGCGAGTAAAAGGAACAAAAGTTTGTATTCAAATTCAGAGAAAATTTCACCCAGTTCCCATTAAAAACTAGAAGAAGGAGAACATATTGACATTATGGTGCACAACTTACGCTTGGGTCCTGGGACAGAACTGTAATATCTGTCAGTGACACGGAATACTTCTTAGATAATTTGACATTACCATTTTCATTGAGATCATTTTGATCCTTTGCATAGGCAAATAGCGAGCAATAATGAGGATACAAAACAAAAGCTACCCGATAAATCATATCAGCAACGCCATTAAAACTCACATCTGCATCAAATCTTGACGACGCAATACTACTGACGAGGGTCACATCGTCCATGGTAGCGTCATCGCCATTGTCATCTTTGAACTTGGATACTAATCCCAATCTCAATGACCCAACTTCCGGAAGCATCAACCAAAGAGTTCGTTTTTCACGTCGTGTCATACCACTAGGAGTTGTTGGTGCAGCATTTGGCATCAGACGTTGAACGGCAACCCCGCCATACAAAAATTTCTTAAACTTCGTCTCAAACAAGGCGCATTCATTTGCTTCCTCTCTATTAAGCGATGAGAGAAAAGAATACAGAGGGCGCGACCCAACATTTCTGCTACTACTGTCAATAATTTCCCCTTTGACAGCTGCTATTGAACGATCGTATCGCCAATCATTCATGGAATCCTTCCTCAACATCTCAGGCGGCCGGGGAAGTTCAGTTATTTCATGAACATACTCAACACTTGAAAAGTAAAACAACGAGAGAAAACAATACAAATGAGTATTACTGAAGGCGCTAAAACTCTCTTTCGAAACAAGCAAAGGCGCGATGTGAAAACGGCGAACACACCTGTGAAGAGCTGCATACAAATCCTCTGCCTCTGGAGGAGGAGCAACCAATCCACTTAAAATATCTGTTGCTGCCATTTCACTCAACATGGAAAATTTATACGCGCGGGCATTGATGTCATTTCTCGTGAAGAATTTAAGTCCATCCACACTGACACCAAAATATAGACCTTGCGATTTTGCGTACGCAACCATAGGTGCAACATCACTGTCTTTTTTCTTATTTTGTTTCCTACTTCTCACAGATGACGATGCATTTGATCGACGAGTGCTCCCATCATAATAGGTGCTTTCGGCCCCGTCATCATCATCATCATCAGTATCTCCTTGTTGTATTTGATCATCCAAATTCAGACTTGAGCACCCCCCAAGACTAGCTGCACCATATGCTTCCCTCCCAACAGATGCTACTGCTGCACCTATGTTTCCTCCGACGGCGAAGTTTCCACCACGCTGAAAGTGTTCTACGCCCTCTTTCGTTTGTAATATAAACATGTAATCAGCTACCTCTAATCCAAATTGCAACCCAACCCCAAGTCCACAAACTCCAACGGCTGAAGGAGCAGACCATGTGCCATCAGGAAGGCGGGCAACGACGATGCCAGAACCTGCTTGCAAAGACACGCCAACAACTACCTTTGAAGTCCTCACAAACCCTAACCCAACCGCATTTTGAATCATACCTCTTATTGTTGAAGCTTCAATATCATCATTAGAACCAGGACGATCCGGGTTAGTTGCAACGGATGACGCTTGCAAACTATCACTGTCATCCCCAATGAAAGCTCCCTGATCTAAACTTCCACTGTGATCCTTTCTACTTGATGCTAGTTGTCGAATTAGAGCCGCAGCGCGATCACATTCATCATCCATTCGAAACGAGGGAATGCCAAATAATGATCCTCTCAACGACAGCCCCGGACTTCCCCATCCTTTACCAGGGCTGAGTATTCGTTTTCGCTGGACAGTTCGGCGAAATACCATGGCAACAGGATACAATTGTTGCTCCATCACACTATCCTCATACGATATACCATCACCTCCACCAGAGCGTCCTTGCGATCGAGGAGATGAAGTTGTTATAATACCACCACTTTTGATTGGGGTCGAAGGCAAATCCATGAGAAGTCCCTTGCTGTCACCACTCGTTCTCGATCTAAAGCGGTCTTCACTAAAATCAACCCCCTGTGTATCATTATCATCGCCACCAGCAAAGCACCTCACTGTAGCATTTCTTGCAACATTGGTTACAGACCGAGTGACTGTTTTTGCAGTCTTCTTATCTGGCAGAGAAGGAACGCATCTAGAAGAAATGTTGCCATTGTGTTTTTTGGTCCGCCCAGTTTCAAACATCCCGCCCACGGAATCTGCTAAAAGCAGACTATTTGAATCACCTATTGTAAAATCATCATCGGTTGTGATTGTGATTCGCTTTGATGAACCAGGCGTTGATGCTAGAACTTGAATTTTCCTATTAGGAGTTGTCATAGGATCATGATGCGCCGCGCTTTCATTCACATTTGAACTGCCTCCTTTGGGTGGCACAGTGCAGCCTGCGAATAATTCTCTCAATTCCTCATAACTAGTTCGTATTCCACTTTTTTCGCATTCTACTGCAAATGTTGTTGCCTTGGCATCTAATTTTTGTCGTTCGTTCTCATTTTCTTGTTCTTCCAATCTATTCCGCCGACTACTACCACGAGGAGATGTGGAATTCTCTCCAATCACAGCAATATTTCGCGGTTTTACATGTTCAAATTGTGGTCCTCCAACAACACATGCGAATTGTATACAGTCTTGTGGTTGTATTCCTGCCAATGCTGCTGCCGATCCTTCATCTACCGTTCGGACATAGGCTCGATCATTGATTTCTAAAAACGTCAACCCCAAATCTTTGTTGTTGTGTTGATTACAAGGTAAATAATAAATGCAATATTTTTTTAATTCAAAGAAGCAGGATAATGAGGTTAAGAGTTAAAGCATATTGTATAAAAATGCTCAAACAAACATTCTGGACAACTTACCAAACTTTTGCGTAAAAAAATACGACGAAGGAACAGACGAGCTTCCATTGCGGCCAGGAGACCCCGGAGAAGAATCGTCTTTTAATTTTTTCTTGCCAGAAGATGACTTCTTGCCAGTTCCATTTCCAACACTACTATTAATTCCTCCCGCCGTAGTTCCATCTCCCCCTAGATTTAAATCAATGGGGACTTTTGTAGGATGCACCACCCAGACCAATCGAGCAGACGAACCGGCGTCATCGCCATGCATTACGTGTCCGTATGCGTCGGAGAGGGCGGCGGTGGCTTCGTTGGCCATGCGGCTAAGAAAGGATGTCATTTTTAATGCTGTGTGTTTGTTGTGTGTCCAGTTCGGTCAAGATATTTGTCTGACTCTCTAGCTGTCGAGTGCCATATTGTCTATCATATCGTGGTCAAGTCCTGAGATACATGAGGCAGGGAGTTCTTGCAACACGACACATATTATTTTTCGGCCATTGTAGACCAAAATTAAAATTATGACATGGCCATTTTTTTTTGCGACATCAGAAGTCAGAAAATCGCTCGCTCAAACGTCTCGTTCAACGCACGGTTTTTGATAGTACACAACGTACATAATGCAACATATTATTATTATTATGTCGTAAAAAATTATAATACTCAATGTAGTACCATCTATTATTATGATAGTAGCTCTTGCTGTACGGTATTAGTGTAGATACTATGTTTCTACAACAGAGAGAGAAAGAGATGCAAGAGGAAAAGCACGGTTTCTTTCTTACTATTCTTTTGGGATGTTTGTTTGTTTGTTTGATGTCATCAAACACAGCATAGCAACACAACGCTTCAATCAACCCAATGTTTTCATCTCAAACATGGCCATTTATGCCCTCCTGCCAACATTACATGGGTCGAAAGTGTTGAGCAGGATCTGGCCAATCATATGACTCCATTTGGTCACGACCATGGGTTTGATCAACTCAATAATACTTAGGTTGATGCTGATCAGCAGGGATGCCCAGTCTGCCATAGGGGCAAGAAAGGAATGGGAATCATTTGCCAACAATAATCAGCAAAGTTTGAATATAACCACAATGTCAACAAACATTGCTTCACACAATTTCAAGAATTTTCAGCCAGCTTGGATCGACCGTAGTTCACAGTATAGAAAGGACAGTTTGATTTTGATTAACACTTGTCCTTCGTCTCAATCCGGCTCCTCTCAGGGTTTCTTGTAACACCAAATAAGTTTTGGTCAGCAGCCTCAAAAAAGTGACCACTCATCAGTTACAATTGATACAAGAACTAAATCTAAGCAAAAAAAACAAAACTGCAGCATGTTCCATAGTCAATCATGACCACACCACTGTGGCAAAAGAGACAATAGTTACTTAAAATGGCACAACAATGCGGGGGCAACAATGAAATATAGTAGAGTCCAATACTAATTGCCACAGTGTAATTTGTAATGGATTATCAGCATCAAGGAACTGCATTTGATGGATATTTGCAACTTTGATGGATGCAGTTTCAGATGAAATATTATAATAAATTATATACACGAGAGAATCAATTGAACAATTCACAGTATTCTTGTCAGCATATACAATATCCTTTTAATTTATTTATGGTAAATGGGTCATTGGTGTTATCAACATTTGTTGCAAACATGGCCCTCACACAAACCATGCTAACAAAGCAACACCAAAACGAGTCTTGATAAGAGCTTATGCCATGTAAAAATACAACAATCAATATTAATACAGTGTGATGAAAACAGAACTCTCACAAGCCTGATGAAACACACACAACAATCAACCACAAGATAAAACATCATTATTATTACTAAACAAGAACCCACACAAACAACCACTTCATGTCCCTCCTCCTATAATGAAATCATCAACAGTAGTATCAATGTATTTATTACTGCAATTTGGAAATGGTGTTGGCGGCATTTAAGATGGTTTTTTTTTTAGGGTGGCGCGCGCAAGCGCGCATTTGGACACTTCGCGCATCGCACGTAAATTTTAATTCCTTT
>JALLAR010001785.1:0-19533 GCA_036939335.1 Conticribra guillardii
GAGGAGGGGAAGACTCTTTCCTCCCTAGAAGTAACTTCAATGGTTCGGCCGTGACCAGGCGCCACGACACACAATTGCTCTGAGGTATTGTCAATGGTTTGGCCGTGACCGGGCACCACGACATGATCGCTCTGAGGTATTGTCATGAGGGCACGAGTGTCCATGCCTCCCACGATGTTGAATGAGAGTAGTGTGTGCAACACGGTTGTTGTGGCGGCGGCAGAAGATTAAAATAATAATGAAAGAAAAAATAATTCTGCGGGCACCCGCTGATCTTTTTTTATTGTAGTAGTCAAAAACATTTTTTTGATTTGCGACGAAACAACTTTTTCGGAAGAAGACGTCTGTCCAACGAAAAAAACACGGGTGCTGACAGACAGTTGCTGCTTCCACTTTAGGTGTAACTGTCTTAGATATGGGGGGTGAACTTTTCATGTTTTTGAATTTCTTTCATTTTTGACAAATAACAATAAGGAGATGCACCATAATAATAAAAGATACATCATATGACAAAAAAAAACAAGAAAAAAATCTAAAAAGTGCAAAAACGAAAAAATAATGAACATATCTCCTTGTTGTGTAGACACAAGCATAAAAGGAAAGAGGCATATCTCTTTCGTCCCATGCATTGACAACACAGACACATGGGGATTGGGTCTCCCATCAAGAGAAATTTTCATGAAAACAGAAGCAATCCTTCAGCCTTCAGCATCCAACATTCAGCTGGCTCAAGCTCATGGCAATGAGGGCATCTTGGGCCTTGTCAACGTGTCCCCTTGCTGAGGCTCACCAGATTACCAAGTCACCACCACCTGAAGCAAAACGTGAGTGAGACTTCTCAACCATGCTGGAAACAAAAAAGTCGGGGTAGTAGATGTGCATTTCTCAGCTGATGCTTCAATACTACTCAACAATAAACTCTCCACCCGTCTATTCTTGTTCTTGCAAAAGCACTCAACAATAGAAAAGAAAAACTCAACTTGAAGCTGAATATTTGTTGCCACCACCGAGGTTATTCGGCTCCACTGTCAAGTGATCGAAATTGACACTAATTATGCTGGTGGATTACTTGTCATCATAATCAACCACACAGGAGATCATGGTGCTTGATGCTTGATCTCTCATTCCGTACAGCCTGTCATAGGAGGGGTTGTTACCAAATCTTACATATTGTACCTAGGGAAATTTTGCTGTTCTCGAACAAATTCAAAATGATCAGTGGAGAGAGTGCAAAATGACAGCGTAGTTTTCATTTATGCTTGATAAGGTATGATAGATTCACTCTGGGCATAATTTATAGGAAACATGTAGTTTTGTAAATTTAGATTTGTAAAATAACAATCTTTTTTTTTAACTCAAGTATTCAGACTTATATTTTATGTAAATCTAAACACCTCAATAGTAAAACAAAATATATTGTGCCAAGATCATTGCCTCTAAAAGAGTATAAAACACTCTATGAGCATACTTTACTTTCCATGTAAATCCTTGCAATGGTCAGTTGATTATTCAGATTCTTTGGTGTTGCCCTGTCTTGTCTTCATCCAACATTGATTATGAACATGCATTCCCACAATGACTTTTAATATTTCATTTGCCCCCTCTCAAATTGAATAAAACACGTGCTTCCAATGAAGCTCATTCCACTCACTGACCCAGTAGCGATCATGGCACAGTCAAACTGACATATACAAAATAATATACTCCTAACAATCACCACCACCACCACCACCAATCTACTTCGCATACGCCCCCACAAACTCCACCACACCCGTCTTACTATTCATCCTACTCTTCTTAATCTGCCTCAACTGCTTCTTATTCATACTCTTCATCGTATTACCCAACCTCTTATTATTCAACATTTGCATACTCCTCTTGGCATTCTCATACTCATTCTCCATTCTCCTCTTTTCATTCTCCAACCTCCGTTCCTTCTTCTCTCGCGCCGCTTCTTTTTTCCGTTCAATCATTTCGAGTTGCGCGGCCTTGATTTCTAGTTTGAGATTTCGTTCGGCTTGGCGTTTTTCCCAGGATTTGGATTTGCCATTGATGCGATTGGAGGTGACGAGGGAGGAGGCCCGTTTTTGGGGGCGGAGTTTCCAGGGGCGGGAGGAGGTGTTGAGGCCTTTGGGGGCGGCTTGGTGGGGGGTGAGGGAGGAGGGGTTGAGGATGTCTCCGGAGAAGGATTGGTTGGGGGTGGTGATTGGTTCGATTGTGCGGGGCATGGTTGTGTTGTACGTTGTGGATTATTTATTGTTGAATCGTGAATTCCCGTGGATTTTATTTATTTATTTATTGCTGTTGTTATTTTTGTTGCGTGCTGTAATGTTTTTTGTGACAATTGCAATGGTTTTAATGAGAGAAGAGGATTTAATATGTTGCGTTGGAATGCAGCCTCTATATTAATACGATGACAGCTCAGACGAAGATTGTGTCGATGGAGAAAGACAGGGAGAGGAGGTCAGCCAAATACAAAGCGTGGATCGTTCAATTTGGATTTTGTTTGGTTTGTCTATTTTGTCGGTGGCAGTCGGCGGAGGTTTGTATTGGCACGGGAGAGAGTGCAGTTTAGTTCGGGGTGCGATTTGTTCTTTGGGCGGTCGGTTTGTTTTGTTGATTGTTAAATATTTTTTGTTGCGTGCGAAAAGCACGAAGAAAAAGAATGAGTGGTGGCTCAACGGAACGACTTTTCATGTAAATTATGTGATTCCTGATTCCATTCTAATCTCTCTTGGAGAATCGATTTTTCACGTGGGAATTAGTATTGACGCGAAGATTTACTTCGAGTTCGATATCTTTTCGTCCGCGTCAGTCCGTCCACCGACCGATTTATTTAGGTCTTAGACCGCGAGACACCGCGACCGATCATCGTCTCAATTTTTTAACGCAACCTGCTCATAATTTTTTTCAACAATCAACCAACGAACCAGCCAGCCATGTCGTCCTCCTCCGACGACATCAATTCCAATGGATCCAAATCCAAAAGGCAGCGCACCGCCAACAAAAGTGGCATCTATCGTCCTTCGAGGGAAGAATCGGGTGAGTTTTACTATCAGTTGCTTGTAGTGATGATGTCGTGTGATCTGGACGATGATGTGCGCCCGCCATTCCACAATACAAACATGAAAATAATTCATGAGATAGAGATAATAGTATATGAATGAGGAACAACTTCACATAATCCTAATCGTTCTCCTTTTTGTAGAGGAGTTCATATGAAGGGTTCTACAATGAGATTTCTGTCTGACATATATACAATATAAATACATCATGATTCGTGTTGCCATTGTGATGGACGCATCGTCGTTGAGTTTTTTTTTAATTTTTGTCATCTCGCGAATGTGGAAACAAGTAGTAATTTTAATTGGTGTGTATGATGAAGAATTTTAAGGGGGTGAGCACTTGGCGTGTTATCGGAACCGCGAAAGCGGATTGCCCTCCGTATGACGGCCTCGTTTGCGATAATCCAAAAGGGCGGTTTTGATCGCTGTCTGACACACGAAGAAAATGTTCGTTTTGGTTCGAAGTTGTTATTGATTTCTTATTATTATTTTAATGGATGATGAATTGGTTTATTATTTGTTTCTTTGGTTGATTGTTTTTTTTGTAACTGAATAATGCGGAGACAATATAAGAATGACGATCCATGAGCTGCAGTACAACAACCATTAAGCCGGATGTTGACTAGCATAGTACGAGGTGCCAGCGGGAATGGCCGGAGTCAAATGCTGCTCCCGCAGGTTATACGACTGCCTTTGATTACTAGCTCGCTTCTGACTTATTTGATCTTTATAATTTTTCAAGTGTGGCGAGTGTGAATGATGAACGTACAGTCACGGTCAGCTCTTGGCTGCTGTCGGAACCGCGAAAGCGGATTGCCCTCCGTACAGCGGCCTTGTTTGCTATAATCCAGAAAGGCGGGAATATCCGCAGTCTGACACACTTTTTTTTTAATATAATAGAATTGAACACTGTTTTTGCAGCAGCAGACAGTGAAGAAATCAAAGCTCCCTCTACTGAGTTAACACTTTGAGGAAAAGCTAGCAAACCGAAATCAATATACTGCATTTCTGAGTCTCCTTTTTATTCTTTGGATTTTTTGTTTTATCCATCGAATTTATAATTATAAACATGTTCTGCATCAATCATTCAATCTCATCAACAGCCATTTTAATTCCACCTCTCAGTCAACTTTGACCCCACCTCCCTAGGACTCCCACCTAACTGGTCACTCACATCCTTCTCCACCCTCAAAGGATGAGCCTGCAAGGTACCCCAGACCCAACTGCAATCCATGCTAACCTCCCTCGGACTCGGAGACGGCAACAACCTCGGTACCGCCCAGGGAAAAATCGCACTCGACTGTTCCGTGCGCAAGACACGCCAAGGACACTTTTGCATCAGCACCACCGACTTCTTCTTCCCTCTCGTCGATAGCCCCTACCTCCAAGGAAGAATTGGGGCCGCCAATGTGCTCAGCGATTTGTACGCCGAAGGCGTTGGAGACTGCGATTTCGTCCTCATGTTATTGGCCGCTTGTCGAGACATGACCGAACAAGATCGAACTATATGTACGCGCGAGATGGTCCGTGGGTTTAATGACGCATGCATCGAAGCGGGGACGACGGTGACGGGAGGGCAGACAGTGTTGAATCCCTGGCCGGTGATTGGGGGTGTGGCGACGACGATTTGCTCGGAGGGGGAGTTTGTGAAGAGTGATGGTGCGCAGGTGGGGGATGTGGTTGTGGTGACGAAACCGCTTGGGACGCAGGTGGCGGTGAATGTTCATGAATGGAGGGTGAGACAGACGCCCAAGTGGGCTGAGCTGACGAAGAGAAATATTATTTCGAAAGAAGAGGCGGAGGACATGGTTAGTAAACATGATTGTATTCGATGGCAGACTTGTTGAGTTTCTATGTCATGATTGATGAAGCATCTTACCATGTGTTTCCTCTTTGATCATTTCCCTGCAGATGCACGCAGCAGTATGTTCCATGTCCCGGCTCAATCGATACGGTGGAGCATTGATGGTCAAACATCATGCTCACGCTGGAACAGATGTTACTGGCTTCGGAATCTTGGGGCATGCTCAGAATCTAATAGAAAATCAAGTATCGCATGTTGGAATGGAAATACACACTCTTCCTTGCATTGCCAACACTGCAAAAGTGGAGCAGAGTGGCGTGCTTGACTTTCAACTGGTCAAGGGATACAGTGCCGAGACCTCTGGAGGGTTAATGATTTGTATGAAGGAAGAGGACGCCATTGCCTATTGTAAAGAACTAGAAGAGCTGGATGGGGAACCGGCATGGATCATTGGTAGAGTTGTGGAAGATGCCGAGCGCAAGGCAATAATAACGAAAGATGTCACTGTTTTGGAAATTTGTTCATAACACGCAAGCACAGATTCATACATAATGCCACTTTTCATGAATGGGTCATTCGTGTTCGTGCTTTTGACAGCGTTGATATGATTGAAGTGAGGTGATCTAACCTTCAGAATGACGAAATTGATGGTTCCATTGTGTTGTGCCAATTTCTGACATGAAGATTACAGTACACTGCAGAAGTGACTCACAAAAATAGAGGAATGATTGCAGTCTCTCATTTTGTGAGCTCTTATGCAGTTAACCTTGCCCAATATCTTCTCCGCATGGTAAGAGTAACGAATCACAAAATACCTACCCAAAAGAATAATGTTATAGAATATCGTTGTACAATAATCTGATTTAGTAAGAATACACATTTTACCACAGTTAGGATTTGAATGAAGCTGTTACGTTTACATGGTTCCTTTTAGAAAATAAATGCCACAGTACTAATAACAAACATATTATCCCTCCAGATGAAGGAAAAGCGTGTCTCATGTGTTGTACATCATAGTATGCCAGGATTTTATATTTTAGCAAGAGAACATGAATTTTATTTGGGTTGAAGTATCTAGAAGAGGACTTCCTCAGAGCCTAAATAATTTTGAAGGCTTCAAACCATAGCATCATGCAAGTAGATACAATACTTTTACAAAGATGTAACGTGTGAACAATTGTGGTCAAATTCAATATCAACGGTGGTGTCATGTGATGAATATCCCACCCTCCCAGTTTCATCTGTTGACATACATTTATTTTTCTTCTTACTGCTATCATCAGATGATGAAGCAATCTTCTTTGCCTCGTCCTCTTCTTCGGCTGAAGAAATGTTCATTTTCTTGTCATCCTTTCCTTCGAATGAAGGTGCATGCTCCATCTCCTCATCATTTGCATCAGATGATGTCACAATTGTATCTCCCACGCCGCTAATATGATCTGATGAGACACTGTCTTTGTCGCCCAGCTTCGCCATCTGGCGAAGTTTGGACCTTTTTGCAGCAGCCTTCTCTCGCTGCTTGCAGAGGGTGTATTCTTTGGAAAGTCTATCAACTAGTGCCATCATTTCTCGTCTGATGCGGGCAATATCATCCATATCAAATTGGAATGCAGGATTATTTGTTATAAGTGTTTTGAATTTGTCCGCCAGATCTGAACGGGTAAAACTGTGGTTTCGCAGAAGGTACAAACCGTATGCATATCGGCACACAAAAACACCACAATCACAACTGTTGTCTTGATAAGGAACTATACAACGAGTGCAAAATAAAAACAAAGTGAATCAGAGTGATTGGACATGAAGATCAAGTGCGGGGCAATACTATCAACACTCACTTTTGGGGGTTACAAGAGGCATCGATGTTTTATCAAAAGGATTCTTTTCATCCCGGCCTTTTTTCACGCGATTCCATTCGTAGTTAAGCCAATTCCGAATATTAGCTGCTACTTTTTGTTTTTGATGCATCTTTAGTGAATCGAAAAATAGCAAACTGTTGAAAAATAAAATCATGTACATGAGACTGTTAAATGTGGTGAAAATACAAACTATGTTCGTTTTTAAAACAGGTGCACTTACCATGGTACATCATGAGTATCCCATTGCTCATTTGCACTGGACTGCATGGCTGAACCAATTAACCCAGCGTTAACAACAACACAAAGCGACCAATGCAAATCTGCATTAACAGGTAAGAATATGAACTTTTTGCCAAAAATGTTGATGTTCTTTTTTGAAGTCCATGATGATACTGCTTTGGCTCCATCGTACTTTAGGGTGGTCATAAAGTGGGATGTAAAGAAATGAAGGGAAGAGTGGGATTGTGATTCCCCTCGACTTATCCTGTAAGTATGAATGCAGAAATGGAAATAAGTGAGTCTTTCTGTCAACAGTGAAATATTGTGTACATATTTCAAGCACTCTTACCAGCGCATCCAGAGATCAACTAGCGAGTCATTGAGAAATTGAGTCGGAAGCAGCCGCTCTCTGTCATCCTGCCGAATCGTGACATAATGCGTTCGGGTAGAAGCTTTCCCTACTTCACTATCAAGATTTTTTGTTTGGAGAAACTCTCCTAACTCCGAAGAAACGCTACTTGAAACATCAACACCCAGGTGATCCCCTCTTAGTTCATGTAGGTCAGACGTAGCCTCTATCAGCACTTCTTCTTTTACATCAAAGGGGAAAACTAACAGCAAAGCGTTGTCCGCATCAGTTGTCTTCTTGGTGCCGCCAGATCTGGTTCTTCTAGCGCTACCTAAGCGTTTTAACTGTTCGTTGCGACTATCCTTTGCCAGAGCAGAGTTGAACTTTTTCAATTCGTANGCTACCTAAGCGTTTTAACTGTTCGTTGCGACTATCCTTTGCCAGAGCAGAGTTGAACTTTTTCAATTCGTAATGTTCTATCCTAGCCTCAGGGGACAGAAACATATCCAGAATAGGGTTTCGCCGCATTTCCTCCAACATGGATAGAAACTCATCGGAGTCTCGTACCTCCACAGAGATATACCGCTTTTCTGAGTCTTCCTCATTATCCGTTTCATCTTGCTCATATGAGTTTTTGTATTTGTCAAATTCGTTTTTAGAATTCGGAATTATGCGGAATGCAATAATAGTCATGCTATCATCAATGTCATACATTCCAATATCCCCATTTTCATCATCTGAAATGAAGTATTTCACCTCTTTTAATGCATCATCAATGAGGCATTTGTGATGAAAAACTTTATCAGAGGCAGTGGCCGAAAACGAGAACCGAATATAGGGATGCCTCGTGCCAGGCTGAAGACTGAGCTGGCATTTAGACTTAAAGACTTTTTTCCCAACTGCAATACGCGCTGCATCAATTGTTGCGAGATCGCCCGCGGCACGCGTTTTCATTGGGCGAAGTTCTTCGACGACCTTCTGTTAGAAAAGAAATGGCGAACAACGATGATTGGCTAAATCATGCACATGTAATTAAGATTAAAGTAGATAATGAATACACATGCTTACCTCAGTAATGTCAACGCTATCTTTTCCTTCAGGAGAGTTCAAGTCTAATGAAGGTTCGTCGTCAGACATGACTTCTTCTTCCTCACTGGTGCTATCATCAATGGTGATAGCGTTGTCAGTATTTTCCCCCACTCTTGGCACGCTACGTGTCCTTCTTCGGCTACAGTTTATCGTACTTTGCGTTGAAGGACCTCGTCGTGTTTTAGGGCGATCTGGGAGTTTTTTATTCTTTGCTTGTTCAATATCTGGTGTCAATAAAAGCGTGCATATATATTTCGTAGTGACAGACGTATCAGGAATTTGGAAAGAAATGATTTGTGTTATTCTTCATGGGAANGCATATATATTTCGTAGTGACAGACGTATCAGGAATTTGGAAAGAAATGATTTGTGTTATTCTTCATGGGAAAAGAAAACTTCAAGCCATGTAAAAGAAAATAAGATGTTAAACCCACCTTTCAGCGATCCATCAGTCTTCCAGCAGTCATCATCACCAAGGGGGGCCATATTTGTCGCCACACTCATTCCACTCTTCTTCAACCGATGGGCTGTTTCATTTGATCTGTGAGACTTATTCGGGAAAAAATCATCATCATTATTGCGTTTACTCGTGTTGGAATCACGCTGATTTTGTCTGTTTGGTCTGTTTGCATTACGACCGCTAGCTGCTCTTGAGTTATAGCTTGAATCAGACTCAATTTCGTCATGGTTATTTGTTTTTCGAAATGAACCACTATCGAAACTTCCATAACTCTTCGTCCGTTTAGAACCTGTGCAATGTTGATCAGTCACATGTATTTAGTTACGAAATCAATAAAGAAAAACATGACACACAAAAACACCATGTCACATAAACACACATACGCTAAAATAAGTTTACAAAACTCACCATTATTCTTTACACCGAAAGTGCGACCGCCGCTATCAGGGAGCTTATGATTCACCTTTGGCACCTTGAGCCAGTTGGTAGTACCAGGCGATCTGTCTTCACAATGAGCAATATCCAATGTGGATTGATTTTTGTTTGATGATCCATGTTTGGTCGTCTTATAATCGTCAGCATTTACAGGTTTTTCACAACTGCGTACTGCCGCCAAGATATCCGTCCCATCATCATCGTCACTGTAATTGCCATTGCTAGCGTTGCTACTATTGCTAAGATTATTGTCCCGTCTGCCTCGAGATTGCGGCGTCCGCTTTGGCGAAGTAGTGACACCATCCAACTCCGAATCGCCATTATGCCCTTGCATCGAAAAAGAATCTGTCTCCATGTGCATACTGTCATCAATGTGAATGACATCTTCTTCTTCGTCTTGTTGTTGTTGTTGTTGTTGTCTGTTGTCAAGTTTGTTGGGGGTTGGTTTCTTCCGATCTCCAAATACATTTGATAATCTTTTCCTTCGTTTACTTTCTTTCTCGTCAAAATCGTCCCCTCCTCTATTGGATTCAACAGTGGTGTCCAATTCCACAACTTCCCTCGACTTCTTTTTCGGCGATGATGGACTGGATGGCGACTTTAATACATGTTTGGATCTTTCATTCACATTTTGTAAAATTTTTGCTTTGTAATGGTGTTTGCTAGTATCCTGTTGTTGCAATTTATGACGACGGGTCTCGGTACTCCCCTTACCAAACCGGCCAAGCGTAAGCTTATCCATGGTACTACCCATTTGTTGAGTGTAATTCTTTCCTCTCCTTGCGTTAGTTTGCTGTTGGTCAAGTGCATCTTCCAATGGGGAGAGACTGGTTGATCCAAACGTAGATTTAGTGAAATATCGTGACTTCTGAGGGCTCCCTGCTACCGAGAGAGAACTCGTCTCGTGCCCCTTTGCCCTCCTTCGTTGCTGCGGTTTTTGCTGTTGTTGATTCTCGTTATTCCCATCAAATTGTTCAAGAAGTTTCTTGTTGTAAGCCTTTCGTTTGGGATCGTTGCATACTCCCACGTCCATTCCGTCAAATTTCTTGTCTGGATTAAATTCCGAGTCGCTAAAGCGGGCATCATCCTCGTCGCCATCGTCACGGTGGAGATTGACACTATTGATGTTTTTATTGTTGTTGCGGTGCACCTGCTTACGGCGATTGGGCGAGTTATTAGTGTAGCTGGTGCTGTTATTCTCGGATGGAATTTCAATGGGATTACCCCGACGACGTTCATTCTTTTGTTGCTTGATTCGTTCCTTCAAGTGCGTTTTAGAGGCGAATTTTCCGTGAGGGCGGAAGTCCATGATTCTTTTATCGAAACAATAAATGTGGCGTGGTGTGGAAATCCTAGGCTAATGGACGCACGTTGACTTTTGGAATGCACTTTAATGTCCAACTTTTAGTCGAGCCTTCTTTATTTCGGTTTGGTAAAGGGGGGCTGGCGAAGTCAATGTAATCAATGGCGACGACGGGATGCTATTGTCGTTTGTTGTCGTCGACGCGACTGCCGCGACCGACCGTGTGACCCGTCCGTTTTCTTTTGAATGTTCGCGTTCGTTTTGACGCTTGACACGACGCAGCACGACCGACGCCCTCCATCGTCTTCAAATAAACATGGGAATCAGTATTAAGCGACATTTGAAGGAGTAGATTTTTTGGCGCGCCTCTCACGTCGGTCCGTTCACTAGAAAATTTATGGCATGTTCACACAACTTTTCTTCAAACAATCGCTAAGATGATCAACATGTGAGACATAATAATTCCATTTTAAAAAATGGATTAGCTCCCTAAATAATCAACATATCCAATCAAATGCAACAGATGGCAATGAATACATAATATGAAGGCGAAGACATGCATGTCACTAATTAAAAAAATAAAAAATCAATTGCAGAAGTGATTGTCGTGCCCAACACATTATGATAATATCCTATCAAGAATGTCATGGATATGACCAAAACACATAAAATTAAAATCAGGAGACGCCGTCCAAAGTTTCCTCGCCCATCATCATCAATTTACCATACTCAAACGCCAAAAATCCAACTGCACTCGGAGGAAATGCCATCATGGTAGATCTCCAAGACGGCCACGACACCATCACTAATCGCTGTACGATTGCATTATTCCATGACAAAGATCGGCGATGACCATTATCCACCATGACATCTCCCAATCCAAACCATTGCTCCGTAAAATGACTCGTAACATGCTGGATTTGTCCCGCAAACCCTCCCGCCGCGGCAATGGTTGTGGCATGGATGATATCTTTGTTTGTTTTCAAAGTAGCTGCATCTTCTTCCAAGTCTTTCGTTGCCATGGTGTGTTCACTATCGGTGAATGCCAAGTGAAATAGGGACCGCTTGGTGAATTGATAAGATCCAAACAGCATTGAATGCGCAATGGAGTGATGAAGAATGGAGGATGTGGCATAGTTCATGGATGGGAATTGAAGTGATAAAAATGTTGGTTTTTTGGTGTTGGTGGCAGTGACAGTGGCAGCAGTTCGTAAGACATTATGTTTGGAATGTCTGACAAAAGACATCATTGATTGAATAAATTGTGGCAATCGTAGATAATTGGCAGTGCCATGATTCTTTCCCACGCTTTCAATCGCGGTGGTATTTGCACCAATGATTGTTGTCAAATGGAAGTTCGACTCCAATGCCAGTGATAAAATTGCGTGTGTGGCTCCCCCCAATGCACCTGCCACGAGGTGCTGAGCGATGGAGGCACGTTCCATGGCATCGTCTTCTGAATATGTAGCATCGCCATCATTTTTCAAATTGATTGTGTTGTCTTTCTGTACCCTGGTGATTGTTGTATAATTAGAACTGCTGTTGTCGCATTGGATTTTAACATCCTCTTCTATTCCCGCATTTGTGGAAGTACTAGGATGATGTAATGAAGGTTCGTCAATAATGCTGATTTTGGTGGGTTGAGATGCAGAGATAGTCGCATATGCAGTATTGTCATTTAGTTGTTCGCGTGTCTTAAAGTTGTTGTCTATTTCTTCCGTTTCAGTTGCAATGGATGGATTCGCATCAAAATACTCAATCATTCCTTCATACATAGAAAACACAGCCATTCCCAAAACGGCATTAGTAATAAATATTCTTCCAAAGGTTGTAATTTGTTGCAATGATGGTAATTTGAAGGATGCCCATGATGACTTTGCATCCAGCGATTGTTGTTGGTGTTCATGCTGATGCTGGTGTTGTTGCTGTAGTTGTTGCGCATATACTCTATTTTCTTGTCGTACAGTACCACCATCGGCCGTTGTTTCCGACTGCAATTCTTGCCCGGCACTCAAAACATCCCATCCCATGGAAGCTCGATCCGATGCCCTCGCCAATCTATGCGACGTTGGGGTGGATCGTCTATGAAATTTGGGTCCCTTGGGCATTCTCGTAGCGACCCGAGATGATGCCGATGCTTTGGGAACTTTAAAGGAGGGCGTTGTTCTGACACTGGATCCGGCTGTCCGTGGTGATAGCCGTGGTGATGCACGAGGCATGGATTTCGATACCGTTCGTGATGCTGCTGCGGAGTGGGAGGCGGTTGTGGATGCGACGGAAGAGGGTGTGGGAAGTCTTCCCGCCATGGCACCTCTGGTGGTGGTTGTAGCGGTCTTGGCGGCATGTTTGGCTGTGGAGGCGGCGGTTCGGGAGGCACCTCTTACAAGAGCTGCTGATTCGGCGGAGGTGTCTGTTTCGTTTTCCGATGATTGTGTTTGGTGGTGGTGTTCATGGTTCATGATTCATGTTCTTTTCAATTTTTAAGCAATGCAAACAAATGACATTTTCAGCTGACCAATGACCAAGGCCAGACACTGTCCCGCGATCCTTCGCAAAAAGATCCGTCTGGTCTGTCCGTATTTACTATTTACTACGTGGAATTTCCAGAAATGAAAAAAAAAATCCGAACCCCGAGTGACGAGCGAGATCACAACAGAATGACCCGAAACAAGCTCCAATCGAATCCAAACAATAATCCATCGTGAACAAGAACAATAAAATCAATACATTGAGATCCAAACCACACAGTGCTTCTCCTTACAACAACAACCAGAGGAAGCGACAACCATGGATATTAACGGTGGCACCGGATACGGCGGCGGCGGCGGCGGCCTGAGACGTCGCGCCGTCGGCCCGACTGATTTTTATCGCCACGTGCCAAAAGAAATGACAGAGGTACGATACGGCAAGGAACTAGCGTGCATATAAACGCGCGGCCATTGTGTATGCTTACTCGTGTCGTATCCAGCATGTTGTGTGTCTGGATGTATTGTGTGGTGCCCTCAGATTGAATTACTTATTGGTGCAATCAACCTTTGACATTGGGTCATGTGAACTTGTTTGGGATCGAGCATGATGTGACATCACATTGTCTGTGGTGTGTAGTAAATGAGTGCAATCGTGAATCTTTCGGTACTTCATTCTCAACCATTCCCGCTCCCGTCCAATCCAAAACACTGCACAGGCCACCAAAGTAGGAGTCATCATGTCCCTCCTCTCCATCCTACTCATGATTGTTCTCTTCATTTCCGAAACCTACGCATTTGCATCGACTAAAATCGCTTCCACCATTGAGGTGGATCCGAATGCACAGCAATTGATTCGATTGAATTTTAATATTACATTGTATGATTTGCATTGCGACTTTGTTTCTTTGGGTGAGTTGTATTATAATCATGAAAGAAGTAGAAATCAAACATGAAAATGAAAAATTGTTTGTTTTTTGTGGAGCTTATTTTGAAAGTTATTTATGCATTGTATTTCGATATTATTTATTCTGATAATACTCAAACCGCTTCATTGAAATCTCTTCAATCATTGTCATGAATCATCATTGGGAATTTGCTTGTACGAACACCAATGATTCCCCAAAATCATGTGATTCATTTCAATGTGAATAAATATCATATCAATCCGCAAACATTCATTCAAACGTGACATACTATGAAAAATCACAGACGTATGGGACAGTCTTGGCACTAACCTTCAAAATGTAACCAAAGACATCACCAAATGGAATCTAGACATGCACGGCCAAAAGAAAAAGTTCGCCGGACGAAATGCCAATGTCCGTCCCGTCCAACACGAGGAGCACAGCGCAGAAACAATGCAGGATCTATCCGATTCTTCTTCTGGAGGACAAGGGTCTGCTGTGGACTTGGATCCTGATGGATTGGTGGAGTTTTTAAAAACGTACGAGGAACAAGCCTTTATTGATTTTTATGCCCCGTGGTGTATCTGGTGCCAACGCCTAACTCCAACCTGGGAGAAATTTGCACGAGAAATTAAATCCCAGGATATGAACCTTGGAGTAGGGACAGTGGATTGTGTCGCCAATCCTCAAATGTGCAAGGATCAGCGTATCATGGCGTTCCCAACTTTGCGCTGGTATGAGAATGGGCAGGCAGTATCGCCGGATTATAGAGGTGATAGGACGGTAGATGCTCTGATGGAATACGTCAAAAAGAGGGGGAAACATATGGAGAAAAAGAAAAAGGAGGAGCAAGGCATTTTTGATAAACATGACTCAAATGAATTCGCAGAATTTGAAGAAGAGCATCATCCTGGTTGTCTTGTTGCTGGTCATCTCATGGTCAATCGTGTCCCGGGCAATTTTCACATGGAAGCTCAATCGGTGAACCATGCAATAAACTCGGCCATGACGAACTTGACTCACAGAGTGAACAGTTTGAGCTTTGGATCAACCGATCCCGCCTCTGGCCATCTTCTTCAAATTCTAGATTATTTCAGCAACATTCCCGAAAAGTTCAAGCATACAAATCCAATGAAAGACAAGTTTTACCCGACATATGAATTCCACGAAGCATGGCACCATCACATGAAAATAGTGAGTACTCACATTGACTACCTCTTTAGCAAACGAAACACTGTTTTGTATCAAATTCTAGAAAATAGCCAAGTTGTGTACTATCCTGAGGAAAGCATTCCCGAAATCAAGTTTCGATTTGATATGAGCCCCATGAGTGTGAATTTGAGCAAGGAGGAGCGAAAGTGGTATGAATATGTAACAAGCCTGTGCGCAATAATAGGAGGAACTTATACAACTTTGGGTCTAATCAATGCAACATTGTTGAAGATTTTTAAGCCAAAGAAGATATAATATTTGAGAGATGTGCGAGATGGAATTGATGCACAAACTTGTGGCCCGGGCTTCATTATTATTTATGTTTATTATACAGGAAATGAGGGAACATAGATTTGATTCCAATTTGCTACGCGGAGGATAAAAAAGTAGTTTAGAGGCTTGATTCAGAAGCCTGTTATATGCAATGGAAATAAGTCCAAACGTTTTGCATTTGCTATTAATGTTACTACCAGATGTCATGTTTGTAACAGGAGATGTCAAGCGCACGTGCGTCAATTCACTTCAAAAAATAGAGAACAATTAATAGAAGTATTTTTGTTCAGCCCCATCATTCATGTTTGAAAAAAAGAATTGTTCTCGATTAAAAAGAATAAAAGGTTGGCCATTACTACAATGCGATAACTCTTCAATACTCAACGATCGCTTCAAATAGTAGAGGGGTCAATTTTGAGTGACTGAACTTACTCCCAATCGCCCTACTAAAACGATGGGACTTTTTTGTCCTGCTGACACAAATGGCAAATAGCTGGTCTGCTGGTAATGGTTACCACATCCTTTTGTATGCTGTTCTACACAATTTGCTGACATTCTTCTATCATCGAGCTCTCTGTCGTGTTGCATCGCAAAGAAAGAAAAACACGTGTAGAATAAAGTTTGTCCTTGCCTTTGCAATTAATGTAATACCCTCATTAATTGCAAAGGCAAGGGCAAACTGACACGCTGATTGTTATATCACAGTAAATCAACACTCTCGCCTCCTCGAGACAAGCACCAGACCTTCACGAAGTTCCTACACTGTCCATCGGAGCAATTCCTTTTCACAATGATAGATGACAGTGTCAATATTTCTTTTCATTTGTCGCTGACCAATTGAAACTGAAGACTTCAGATGCGCATAAATGAATAATGAGCAAAAACTAACTATCATAATTCTTTTTTGGACCAAAGCCGTACTAGATGTAGCGATGTGCTCAAACAAAAACAACTTAAATTATGGTAGCACTTTATCTTTTTTTGTTTGGCTGTCATATCAGCTAAGTACATTAATCCAAAGAAACAAGATTTATCAAGCTCTTGGCAAATAAATAGACGATGAAACTAAACTACTCATCATTTTTCATCTTTCGTCTCTTCCTACTAGAACAGCAAACAGCCCCACATACTGATTCTCGCGGTTCAACTCTCTCCCTTGATTTTGAATTACAACTTCTTTGGCTTGAACACCTTGTACAATGTTGCATCAATCAATCCCAGTGTGGTAAATGTTCCACCAATGATTGCACACAAACTGGTTAAATAATCATACCACTTCCGTCCTGACTTCTGCACAACCACACTCATAGGACTCATATCATACGAAAATCGCGCTTCGGGGACATTCACCTCATCGTAGAACACAATTTGAGATTGTTCCAACATTTGGTACACCGTGACAGAGTTGACATCATTGCCAGAAGACGAGCCCATGTTTAGATGCGTTGAGACTACCTTAATGTAATGATGGAAAGCTTGATGATATTTGGAAGTAGGATAAACCTTTTCATCCATGGGGTTGAATTGTTTGTGCTCTTCTGGAACTTGTTTGAGTACGCGCTTCACCTTCCGCATAAAGGGCGTATTTTCCATGTAAGGGGGGAGTTTGGTAATGGGCTCTCCAAAGGACAAGTGGTTTACAGTATGAGTCAAGTTTGTCATGGCAGCATTGAGGTTGTGGTTAACAGATTTTGCTTCGATGTGGAAGTTTCCAGGTACACGATTGACCATCAAATGCCCAGACACTTGGCATCCAGGGTGTTCCGGGCGTGAATTTCCTGCATTGGGTGCCGGTCTCTTCCTATCATTAGGGTTTTCACCTTGCTTAGTTTCCCAGTCTTTGAACTTTTGATCCATCTCCAACTTTCGTTTTGCATATCCCGTCAAGGCTGCAACGGTACGATCCATTTTGTAGTCGGGCAAAATGGCTTCGCCGTTTTTGTACCAACGGAGGGTTGGGAAGGCCATGACTTTTTGATCTTTGCAGAGGTCGGCTTGAGTGACACAATTCACTTTTCCAACTCCAAGAGGCATTCCAAGTTTGTGCACTTCTTCGCCGAATTTTTCCCAGGTAGGATGAAGCCGTTGACACCAAATACACCATCTGATGAGGAGAAAGAAGCGTTTAGAACATGAACAGATGTGTATGAACGTGTTTGATAGGGAAAGACGAAGATATCAGGGAGAATGGGTATGGCGGTATATGGAATGCCGAATCATAGAAAAAGAAACGTAAAAACGTAAGAATTTGTTGCCATGAATGAACATTCTACCAAGAACTCGGCCAATCAACAAATATAAATACTTACGGTGCATACATATCAATAAATGCCATTTCATGCTTCGCCAAAAAATCCGCAAAATTAGTAGGGTCCAACTCAACCGCTTGTTCTCCATCCTCATGCAACTCCTCCAAAGTCTCCTCGTGTTCCTCATGGACCACCTCCCTCTGCTCCCTGTTCCTCCCAGAGAAAATCCGACGCTGTCCGGTCTCGTCCAATTGCCACTTTTCAATATTTTTGGTGACGTTCTGGCGATTTGTCCCAAGTGTGTCCCATACATCGACACTCACAAAATCACAATGAAGGTCCATGAGGGTGATGTTGAAATTCAGACGGATCTGGGGTTGATCATTTTCATCGAGGGCGATAGAGGTCCCCATGTTGGTGCGGGCGAAGGCAATCGTTTCTGAGAAGAAGAGGATGGCCATGACGGTGATTGCGCAAATGGACATGATGGCGCCAAGGGAGGTTGCCTATCGATGAAATTTGGGGGGAAGAGGTTGAATAAATGAACAAAAAATGAGAAACGATAAAATCAGAAATAACATCCAAACAAAAATAAACATTTCAAATTATTTCAAGTGCACTGCAATGAAGAGCAATAAAAATTCAAGCCCGGTTCCCGCCAATAGCATTAGAAAAATTCCCCCATTGAGTCAAGTCATCATTAGCGACAAAAATGGAATCTATTAAAAATATCAACATAAATTCACATGTGTGCATTGGCAATAGCGTTGCAAAAAAAGCCCTACACGCCAACATGGTCATCTCATGCTTGTCAAATTAAATAATACCAGCGTCCAAATTGGCTTCCGAATGTGACAGCGGCGCCTATCACCATGAGCCAGATAATTCAAAGGAATACTCTTCGCAGCTCTTCGCCAAGGTCCGGTTATATGTTTAAGATGCAAACACTCCCACCTGATAGCGATTCCTACGTGAGAGATACACATCATGTCGCAACACCCACCCACTTGCCGCCGCACTTCCAAAATGAACCCCCGCGCCGCCACTCCAGCTGCCGCTGGTGGCCGCCTCTATTGATGCAGCAACGTCAACAAACTCTGAAAGATAAGCGAGCGAAACACATAAATCATTATACTGCAAAACTCACCTCCGTCAAATCCTTTGGAACGCGCCGGTAAAAGTCCACCGACGCCATGGCCGAGCGTCGACCGGGACCACTAATGTTGTTCATGGTTGATGTTTGATATTGATCTGAATTAACGCTGAATGATGAAGTGGGTAACGTAGCTGGCAGTGAAGCTATTGAAAGGTTTTCACGAAGGAATAGAAAGCTGGAGTTGTGATGGTTGGATGGAGTCTCGCAATGTTATCGTAAATGCCTTGTGAATGATTATCAGTAAAATAATATCAGAAAACTTTTTTTTTGCATTACATGATGATGTACTATTATCATTGTGCGGGGGAGGGCGAGCGAGGAAGAAGATCTGTTCGAGCGGAGAATCTTTCGTGGATAAGTATTTTTTTTACGCGATCGGTTCTGGGATGGCCGATGGTAGATAGTACTAATATTGTAGCGCATAAGAGTACCAGTAGCTAGTATATCCTTCTCCTGAAATCTAAATAACACTCTTTGACTCTGATCTATGCAAAGTACAAGAAGCATAAATCGACAACTCTAGTACCAGCTGTATCGTACAATATGATATACTCGTATATTGTACGCAAGAGGTATCTAATTCCACGTGGTGCGAGGTTTTATCTGTAGGGACTCCTTCACTAATGAAACTCTTGTCTAGTTAATTTTGTTAATGGTAATATTAAAGAGAATTTGATTCTCTTTCGAATG